>ML778207.1:1309899-1328021 GCA_009831015.1 Picea engelmannii
GAAACTGTTCAGTGATTCCAAGCTGGACATCTCCAACTTTAGCTCGGCATCCGTCAAATGACAAAGCAAACTGTCGAGCCACAGTGAAGCTATAGCCATCAAACTTCTTAATGAAGTCAAGCCATCCATATTCTTCCAGGTCTTTGTATGCACTATCAAAGGTTAACAACGCTTGGCACCCGTTGGGGTCGTCCCTTACAACAGGAGCCATGGTTTCTGTACATGGTAGGGTTCGAACTGAATGAATCAATGCACAGAGTGAAAACGAGAGGGTTTGACAGCTTGAATGCTCGACGAGACCGGAAATAACTGCATGCATGCGAAGGTGGTGGGATTACCACCGCCACGCATTGCATTAATTGCTGAGTACAGTGTTATCATAACCACAAACGTTTATACCATGCATATCGGCCAGCAAATAGGTGTGTCATCACATTAACGTGCCATTTACCTGAAACAGAACCAACACCATATGCTCCATTCATTGCCAAGTGTACAGTTCCATCCGACATCATATCCAACGATACATCGTGTCAATCGGTCGTTTTATACCAAGGTTAAGTTTAATCAATGCCAAAACAAGGTTTAAAACTATTGATCGCTCCGTGAAATATCAACTCATAAAACAATATGTCCAAGCATCGTTTCAAAAAAAAGATTTAATCAAAGTGCCCTCAAACCATTATTATTCTTCAACTTGACCTTATCATCTTACCAATGCATTCGTTTGCACAATGAAATATTTGCATTCCAAAGTTTCTAAAACATTGTAATCGAGAATTTCTCATGATATCAACGAGTCAAGAACCTATAACAATAAGAATAAAATCACATGAGATCAAAGCCATGATAACCTTGATAAGACCAAAATAAAACCAATAAATCTTGATGCTCACAAGCTTAGTAATCAAAAGGATTCAAATGGGCAATGAAGGTAAGAATGGGCTTAAAAGACATAAGTTTGAAAAACCTTTTGCAGTCATGCGATAAACCAATGGTTGAGTGTCCTTTAGGAGAAATCAATAAAATACGACTACAGTCCAAACGATGAAAAGGTATTTTCACACTTTCAGTTGTGAAAATCGAATCAAAATCAAATTGCAATTGTCGCAAAAGTGAAATAAATGTCTAGAAGCATAATGCGATGATGATTTGTCATTAACGAGACAAGAGGTGTAGGCAGTGTTTTTTAAGAGCAATTAAAAAAATATTGTTGGCTGCCAACAGGCCTATGGTTGGGTGAAAATAGTATTGCCAATGGTAAAACAAGCGCATCCATTATATTCTAACACTATGATCATTTTAATGGATTTGTATCTCTCTTCCTCCTACAACGGAACTTTATTGAGTTGATAGCACTCTTGTGATCAAGATTTCACCCTACCCCTTCCATATCTTGGATTTGCTTGGTTTGGTTGACTCCTTCAACCATCCACTAGCTAGAAGGTTACTACAATTCATATCCTTTCTTCCATTTGGTTTGGAGTTCCTTTGTTGCTTCAATTAGCTTAATGGAGATGTTTGGCCTCGTACCCTAATTGCATTTGATCTTCCAACTTCAATTCTTAAGGCTATATTCAACGCAAGTATGCAGGTGAGGAGGTAATATTTTTTACCAAAGGCACTAGGGGTCATCACACTTGCATTTTATTGTTTATATCTTTTGTTGTTGTTGTTGTTGTTGTGTGTCTGTGACTGTGTGTGTTGTTCTTGCTTTAAATTATTGGATATAACTTGCCATGTCTTGCAAGAGAAGATAATTTCATAGGTATGTAGGGTAGGATCCAAACCATCTCTTGTTGCTTGTTGTTTGTGTTCCCTCTACAACCCTTGTAGTTTTCATTTCATTTCATTTCAATAGATTAGATTAGGGTTAGCATAGATCAACACCTAGTTAAGGGATTTTGTCCTCTTAGGGAGGTAATAAACCCTAATTCCTCTTTCCCAATGTGTTTGATCATTATAGTAAAACGGGAATAAACCTAATGTGTGGTGTTCACTATGTGCATTTAGGTTGAAAGGGGGTTAATTAAATATGTTTATATTTATCTCATTTTCAACTTTCCTTCCCTTCTAATTTTAGATTTTTTCAAGCATATAAATAAATCATGAAAGATGAGAAGGAAAAATAAATTAGCATTTTCTTTCTTTCTTTTCTAATTATTTAAACTAATTACAAATAAACCATAATCTTTATCTATATGATACTAAAAAACATTAATATTGTAATTAAGTTACTTGCCTCCTTCATCTCCCTTTATTTTTACATTTTCCCCTTAAAATAAATAAAACAACAACTCCTTTCCATTTTAGCAATCAAACTTAGTTTTTCCTCATTACAATCATGATTCATGTCTCTAAATATCACATCTTAGAGTAAAAAGATACAACTCATTCCCATTAGTAAAAAGATACCACTCATTTCCAATCAAGCTTGGTTTTTCCTCATTATGATCATGATGCATGTATCTAAATATCACATCTTATAGTAAAAATATACAAAGTAACTTTGGTTGGTTTGAGGCATGAGCCTCAAATCATGAAAGATTTTGTAATTCAACATTGTAAAGCATGAGAGTGGGAGGACACATATTTAAATTTTAAACTTTACCATTTAATAAAACTACTATGGTGGAGCCATAGTACATTATGAAAGAGAAAATGGTCCCCCTTCTCTTTCACTTTTGTATTTCATTGTCTTCCCATTTTTCAAAGAACCTATCCATAAATATTATAATATAATATAATGTGTTGAAGTGCTACATAAACAGTGTTTATCTAAGTGCTCCATAAACAAATGACGGCCATAGTTTTATAATTTTATTTATTGAAGTGCTCCACAAACAAAGGGTGGGCATAAGTGGTTTACATTGTGGCATAAACCAAGAGGGTAAATTTAAAGAGATGGGTTAGTTGTACTGCCATTTGTCTCCTTTGGAGATTCTTTGTGTTGTCATTATCTTTTTAGTGTATGGAAAACTTTGAAGTGTACTTGGATGGGTGATTTATTGAAGAAGTTTTGGGTATTTGGTGGTGTGGAGGAAATATTAACCACTGATATTTAGGGGGTGGGTAATTTTTTTTGAAACTAAAAGTTATTGAATGTAAGTTTTGGAATTGACAATAGACACTATATGATTTATTGTATTATATGATTTATTGTACATGTAATTTTTGGAAGTGAAAATTATTATTATATAATTTAAATTAAGATTTCATTTTTAATGAGCATCACTTAATATAATGAGTATTATATGAAATATTGAACGATAAGTGAATCAAAATGAATAATTTAAATATTAAAAAAAAATCATTAATATATATATATATATATATATCGATGGGATTAAAAAGATAATAAACGAATCAAAATGAATAATTTAAATATTAAAAAAAATCATTAATATATTGGTGGGATTAAAAAGATAGGTTGGAGGGAGTATGATTATTCCATAATATAATATATATTGGTAAAATCAATATCAGATTTACAAGATATAATTTTTTTCCTTTTAAAAAGAAAAATTATATTATATTAATTAGTTGTCGGTTAGAAAGTTACAGTAAAAGAGTTAAAGGCTAAGCTGGGTTTAGGAGATATCATTCAACTGTAAACCATCTTGTTACCTTTAGGATTATTGCAGAGGAATTCCACAATACTAAAACCAATCTTTTTTGTTGTTTTGTTGACTTTAGAAATGTTTTTGACATGGTTCCCAGGAAAAACCTTTGGAATAGATTGGAAGAGATAAAGTGTCTTTCGAGTCGAGGGTTGTTGCAATAAATTTGTATTAGAACGTTATTTCCAAGTTTAAGAACAATGAGGGTTGGTCGAAAGAGATTAACTGCAATATTGGATTCAAGCAAGGTTGTCCTTTGTCTCCTACCCTTTTTGGCATATACATTGACAAGTTACAAGATTGCTTGGAAGAAGTAGGTTGGGTTGGCCCTACTCTCACTGGTATAGTCATCAATCTCCTTATTTATTCCAATGATATAGTTCTTATGGTAATGAGTCCCCGTGATCTTGAAAACCAACTAAGAATCCTCAAAGATTTTTGCTCCAATATGGGTATGACTGTTAACACTGACAAGACTAAGGTCATGATCATTAAATCCAATAAGATCACTTATGATACCTTCGTATATGACAACAACAACTTGGAGGAAGTGACTTCATACAATTATCTTGGAATCAATATTCACCATAAGCTCAACTAGAATTATAGCATTGAGAAAAGATTATTGGGGGATGGAAATTTTATTATGGTCTTGAAAACAATTGTAAATCAACCGATCTTTGGATATGGGATGAGAAGAAACTCATCTTTGATACTCTTGTTACACTTTTTATTCTTTATGGATGTGAAGTCTGGGTCTGTATTATCTTTCATGAATCCTAGAGAAAGATAGATAAAATACAAAAATAATTTTATAACCTATAATCTCAAAATTAAAGGAAATACGCCAAAATTTAATTTAGAAGATCAAAATTGTCTATATGATGATGATGATGATGATTAACGTCCATGATTAATTGTCTATATGTTTTGACAAGTGTAAAGAAAAAAATAAGCATTGCTAAGATAAAAACAAATTCCCACGAACTCCATAGTGAAACTGGGCGTTGGTCAATTCCTAAAACGCCATGGGATGAAATAGTGTGTCGCATTTGTGACACTAAGAAGGTTGAAGATGAAAATCATTTTCTCTTATATTGTCCAACCTATATCCATATTAGATCTCAATTTCAAAATATTTTTCACACTACCAACCTTCCTAACCTTTTAACTCAACAAAACTATGGTGATCTTGGAAAGCTTCTCTTGATGTTTTTTTAGAACATAAACCAAATTCTAAAGAATTGTAAGTAATCCCTTACCCTCTTAAGGTCCAATAGACCAATTCAATCTCAGTGAATGTTAACCATCATCATCATCAATATAATTTAAAAAAATCTTATTAAAAGATATATATATATTATATTATAATTAAATAATATAATATTATTTAGTAATTATTTTTTCTTTTAAGTAAAAGGCAAGTCATGATATATTATAGCTTCAAAAAAGGAATACATATGACATGCAGGTGCCAGATGTCCTGCCTATGCAGGAAACCAAGACAGTTGGCCTGCCCACAGTAGCATGCAAAATCAAAGAGTTTGTTGCGCCACCCTGCCCGAAGGAAACCAGGGTGCATGTCCATTATCAACAACAATTTATTAAGGTCTATGCTAACACTAACCATGCTAACAACTGAAGAGCTACCGCTCTGGTAAACAACAAAAGAAATAGAGTTGGAAATCATGCGAAACAGAAGAACCTATTCCCCGGAGTCCTCGCAGTCGTCCTTCGCCTTTCCGCTGCTGGCTGGAATGACATAGGGTTGAGCACAGGTTGGACATTGTCGCTGAGCTGTGGCACTGGAGTAGGCTATGTAAAGCATGTCCAAGCGCTGGCTAACGCGGACGGCTCTGAAAATTTGATCATCCACCAGGCTTCGGACCTCAAATATCAGATTTAGGTGCTCCGGGTGAAGGAGTGGTGTTGAGGGCGACGACTTTGTCTTGGCATCCATTTCCCGACGACCCTGCTTCTTCCTTTGCGGCTGCGAGTCGGTGGTGCTTTCTGACAGCTCCTCCTCTACCAGGCAAGTGGTGAGCTCTTCATTAGGAGTGTCGTTGGGACTTGAAGTGTCTCTCGAGAGGGGCGGTGCCGCTGCTTCTCCAATACACGTCGAGGGGTTCCAATTATCTGGAACGATAAACATTCTACTCTCAGAAAAGTCTGGTGGGAGCTCCATGTTCGGGATCTCTTCGACGAAGGTTCTGGGGGGAGAGCTTGTTACTATGGTAGCTCGACGTCGCCTTCTCTTGGCCAGGAGCAGAGCCCGTTCAAGTTTCTTGTGTCATTTCCTCCTGGAGTCAGCCGCATACCAGCCGGCTCCCCTGCGAGGTCTCCCCCTCGCTCGCGGCATAGTGAAAGTGAGGATCAATGCCAGGGTGTCGCCTGCACTGCTGTTCCTGCTCTGCTTGGAAAGCTTCGAATGCACTCTAAGAGTTATGGTGAGGCGGGTAATGGCATAAATTATGGCTACAGCCATTAAAGCCAAGAGCTTAATGCTCTGGTTGGTCGGTCTGTGCTCGCTCGTGGGAGGCCCCATCGATAAACGAAGGCTGACAGAGGTGAGAATCTTCATAAATAACTATGATGTGAGGTGAGAGCCACCATAAATGGCCTCTCCCTACGCGCCTCCACGTGCCTCTTCTTTTCCGCGTGGCACCCCATCTGGGGGATTATTTAATAATTATTATATTCAAATAATAATTTAATTTATATTAAAATGTTATTTAAATATAATCATTGTAACTAATATACATTAGTTACATTGTGTGTTAAATCTCAATGATGAAGTCATTAGGCTTTAAGATTTCCACTTCATTTTATTTGATACCAAGGATGTAATCACATCATCAAAGCTGTAATGTAGTTGTATTATTCGATTAATTTATCTCATAATAATAATAATAAAAAATAAAAATAAAAATTAAATAATTATTTAATTTATGTCATAATAATAATAATAAACAATTTAAATAATTATTTATTTTATTTGAGTTATTTAAATAATAATTTAATATTATTTTATTTTAAAATAAAATAAATTTTATTTATATTAAATTATTATTTAAATGTATTATAAATTTAAAGTGAATTTAATATAAGGAAAAATGAAAAGTTGGTATTTTTTATTTTAATTTAATTAAAAAAATATTATTATTATTATATAGTGGTGGTGAATTTCCATTGAAACCAAAATTGGTTTATCAGACCTTAAGAAAAGAAAGATATTACTTGGATTTCTTTAAAATGTTATTTCGATACTTGAAAAGCATTAAGAGAAGCTTTCCAATATCACTAAAGTTTTGATGACTTAGAAGGTTAAGAAGGTCAATATTGTGACAAATATTTTGAAATTGGGATCTAATTTAGGTATACTCAGGGAATTATAGGAGAATGTTTTTCATCTTCAACCCTCTTGGTGTCACAAAGGTGACAGATTCTTTCTTTCCATGGTGTTTTGGAGATTGTCCAACACCCAATTTCACTATGCAACTCATGAAAATTAGTTCTTATTTTAGCAATATTGATTCTCTTTTTTACTCCATTCAAAACATAGAAATACTTTTGATCTTCAAGGTTAGGGTTAACCACCTCCTTATAATGTCTTTATTTTTTTTATCCTCTAATTATTTATCACACCATAGATTCTCCTTAAATTTAACTTGTACAATATTTTTAATATCATCGGTGTTCTACAGAACAACTTCTCCTTTTATTCCCTAATGATTTAGCCAAGACTTTGCATCATTATTCCATCCTCACTTGAGCCTTAGGTGATTTTGGCTAGAGTCTGAAGCAATTTTGGGGAGCCTCTTGTTATCCATCTTGTTTATCTTGTTCTTGTACATTAAGTACCTAAACATAGTTGTGCTCTCAATGGGGGAAAGGCTCTTCAATGAGGAGGATAGGATAGGGTGTATTGCCCTTAATTTTGAGATTACAAGTTACAAAATTCTTTTGGATCTGCTCTATCTTTCTCAAGATTATGGAGAGATACTGCATCCCCAAACTTCACAACCATATAAGTTAACAAGAGTGAGAAGAGTCTCAAAGAGGAAATTTTTATTATCCCATAGCCAAAGGTTTACTAATTTACAATTATTTTCAAGCACATAATAAGCTTTCCACCCTCCATTTATCATTTTCTCAATGTTATAGATCCAATTGAGCTTGTAATGAATATCAATTCCAAGATACTTGTACTAAGGCACTTCCTCCAAGATATGATGATGATGATTAACGTCCATGATTAATTGCCTATATGTTTTGACAAGTGTAAAGAAAAAATAAGCATTGCTAAGATAAAAACAAATTCCCACGAACTCCATAGTGAAACTAGGCGTTGGCCAATTCCTAAAATGCCATGGGATGAAAGAGTGTGTTGCATTTGTGACACTAAGAAGGTGGAAGATGAAAATCATGTTCTCTTATATTGTCCAACCTATACCCATATTAGATCTCAATTTCAAAATATGTGTCACACTACCAACCTTCCTAACCTTTTAACTCAACAAAACTATGGTGAGCTTGAAAAGCTTCTCTTGATGTTTTTTTAGAATAGAAACCAAATTCTAAAGAATTACAAGTAATCTCTTACCCTCTTAAGGTCCAATAGACCAATTCAATCTCAGTGAACGTTAACCACCATCATCATCAATATAATTAAAAAAAATCTTATTAAAAAAATATATATTATATTATAATATATTATATATTATATTATAATTAAATAATATAATATTATTTAATAATTATTATATTCAAATAATAATTTAATTTATATTAAAATGTTATTTAAATATAATCATTGTAACTAATATACATTAGTTACATTGTGTGTTAAATCTCAATGATCAAGTCATTAGGCTTTAAGATTTCTACTTCATTTTATTTGATACCAAGGATGTAATCACATCATCAAAACTGGTTGGTAAATGACTTCCTATTCAGAGAAATGCTAAAATGTATAAAGTTGGCTAAATCAAAAATATGTTTCTTTCCCCAGTGAGTGGTTAATAATAATAATAAAATAATAATTATTTAAATAATTATTTATTTTATTTGAGTTATTTAAATAATAATTTAATATTATTTTATTTTAAAATAAAATAAATTTTATTTATTTTTAATTTTATTTATATTAAATTATTATTTAAATGTATTATAAATTCAAAGTGAATTTAATATAAAGAAAAATGAAAAGTTGGTATTTTTTATTTTAATTTAATTAACAAAATATTATTATTATTATTATTATTATTATTATTATTATTATTATTATATGGTGGTGGTGAACTTCCATTGAGACCAAAATTTGTTTATCAGACCTTAAGAAAAGAAAGATATTACTTGGATTTCTTTAAAATGTTATTTCGATACTTGAAAAGCATTAAGAAGGTTAAGAAGGTCGGTATTGTGACAAATATTTTGAAATTGATATTTTGAAATTCGGATCTAATTTAGGTATACGCAGAGAATTATAGTAGAATATTTTTCATCTTCAACCCTCTTGGTGTCACAAAGGTGACAGATTCTTTCTTTCCAATGTGTTTTGGAGATTGTCCAACACCCAATTTCACTATGCAACTCATGAAAATTAGTTCTTATTTTAGCAATATTGATTCTCTTCTTTACTCCATTCAAAACATAGAGATACTTTTGATCTTCAAGGTTAGGGTTAACCACCTCCTTATAATATCTTTATTTTTTTTATCCTCTAATTATTTATCACACCATAGATTCTCCTTAAATTTAACTTGTACAATATTTTTAATATCATCGATAAACTTCTCCTTTTATTCCCTAATGATTTAGCCAAGACTTTGCATCATTATGCCATCCTCGCTTGAGCCTTTGGCTAGAGTCTGAAGCAATTTTGGGGAGCCTCTTGTTATCCATCTTGTTTATCTTGTTCTTGTACATTAAGTACCTAAACATAGTTGTGCTCTCAATGGAGGAAAGGCTCTTCAATGAGGAGGATAGGATAGGGTGTATTGCCCTTAATTTTGAGATTATAAGTTACAAAATTCTTTTGGATCTGCTCTATCTTTCTCAGGATTCTAGAGAGATACTGCATCTCCAAACTTCACAACCATATAAGTTAACAAGAGTGAGAAGAGTCTCAAAGAGGAACTTTTTATTATCCCATAGCCAAAGGTTTACTAATTTACAATTATTTTCAAGCACATAATAAGCTTTCCACCCTCATTTATCATTTTCTCAATGTTATAGATCCAATTGATCTTGTAATGAATATCAATTCCAAGATACTTGTACGAAGACACTTCCTCCAAGATATTATTGTCATATACAAAATTATAGTAGGTGATCTTGTTGGATTTAATTATCATAACCTTTGTTTTGTTAGTGTTCACAGTCATACTTGTACTAGAGTAGAAGTTCTTGAGGATTCTAAGCTACTTACTAAGATCATAGGGATTCCTTGCCATAAGAACAATATCATCGACATAGAGCATAAGGATGATTACTATACTAGCAAGAGTTGGTCCAACACAACTTGCAACTTCCAAACAATCTTCTAACTTGTCAATGTAAATGCCAAAAAGGGTAGAGGTATGGGACAACCTTGCTTGACTCCTATATTGCAGTTAATTTTTTCTATCCAACCCTTAGTGCTCCTAAACTTGGCAATAACATTCTCATACAACCTTACCGCTCTCGATCCGAAGGGAACTTTGAGCTCTTCTAATCTATTTCAAAGGTTGGTCCTAGACACACTTTTAAAAGCTTATATTCAATTGGATTTAGTTTGAGTGGTTGGGAGGAATGTTTGTTTTGATCAAAATTATCTAAATTGATTTTTATTTTTTAAATTAATAAAGAAATTAAAAATTGTAATTAATTTATCATTTTTAAATAAATTATAAATTATTTAAAATATTTCTTTTATTTAAAGTATTTAAATAATAATTAAAACATATTTATTTTGTTTTAAAATAAAATAAAATAAGTTATATTTGAGTATGGAGGTTTTCAGAGTCACTAGTAATACTAGAAAGAATTTTGTATCAAAACTGTGTGCAGGGTTTTGAAACGTTCAATTTTTTCCATCATCAAGGACATAGAAAATTGACATCCACTGAAAATCTTGAACGTTTCAAAACTCCACACATAGTTTTGATCCAAAATTCTTTCTATTATAAATTATATTTATTTTTAATTCCATTTATATTAAATTATTATTTAAATACATTATAAATTCAAAATAAATTTTAATATGTGACAAAGTTACAAATTGATATTTTTTATTTTAATTTGACTTTTTAATCAAAATTATATATTATTATTTTTAATATATATTATTTTTAATCAAAATGATCTTATTTAATTTTTATTTTTTAATCAAAAATATCTTAATTAATCCTTATCTTTAACAAAAAAAAAAAGGTTGACTTCATAATCATAATCTAAGTGCGTTGAGCTTTGGATCCTCTTTTTTAAATGTCATTAAGTGGTGGTTCACCACCAAGAACTTCCACCATAAAGCTTTTTCTAAACTTTAAATTGTTACTAGGGGAAACATTTGCCCCCTGACAAGACACCATTACATATCCATACTTCAAATCGAACCGACATCGGAAAGCAATATGTCCAGTAAGTGGCCACAATTTCAATAAAACCTCTTTGCCTTAAATGTACAAGAGGTAAAGGTGAAACTGTCAACTTCCCAACTTGTGAGCCTGTACTTGGAAAGCAATATGTCCACAATTTCACTGAAAAACACTTTGCCTTCACTGTACACTGGAGGGAAAGGTGAAAAATGTCTTCTCCCCAACTTGTGGAATTGCACTAAGAAATTTATTCAAAATGTTAATAATGGTTGAAAGAGATTCTACCTTCACTATTGAGCAGTTAGTAGTGATGGATGAATTTTATAGAAAGTAAGTTAATGTTATATGTAGTATAAAAATTTGGTAAAAAAATTAATTATGAATAGAATTTTATTAATGGTGGAATATTTATATATATTAGATGTTAATATTATATAATTTGGTTACAGTAAAAGTATATTTCATCATAAATATTAAATGTTAATATTATACAATTTGGTTACGGTAAAAGTATTAAAAGATGTTGAATCTATTAATACAGTTTGAGTGGGCCTAATAGTTAAGAACATGTGTTTCATCTTAACAGGTTCAAATCCAGAGGGGGTAGGGTATGTATACCTTCATAGACTTTATCAGTAGTCAAATCCCCGGACAGTGGGGGGTCCCTTGTCCCACAAACAAGGGGGTCTCATACACCAATTTGATGTGTTGGCTTGGCCGTGACCTTAAAAATAAATTATTATTATTATTATTTCATTAAAACCACTTTAGGTTGAATGTACATTGCAAGTAAAAGTGAAAAATGTCTTCTCCCTGACTTGTGGACCTGCAGTAATATTTTGGTTAAAGTAAAAGTATTCAAGGATACTGAAAGCAAAAGTGAAAAATATCTTCTGGCCAACTTGTGACCTGCAGTAATATTTTGGTTAAAAGTAAAAGTATTCAAGGATGCTGAAAGCAAAAGTGAAAAATATCTTCTTGTGAACCTACAGTAAATAATTTCTTAAAATTGTATTCAAGAATGTTGAATTTGTTTCATTAAAAACCACTTTGCCTTGAATGTACACTGTCAGCAAAAGTGAAAAATAGTTCTCCCCAACTTGTGGACCTGCAATAAAAAATTTATTTAAAAACTTAATAAAGATGGAAAGAGATTTAGTACCTTTGGTATTAAAGAGTTGGTATTGATATATGAATTTCATAGACATGAGACATGCAGTAATAAATTTATTTAAAAACTTAATAATTATGGAAAGAGATTTCATACCTTTGGTATTAAAGAGTTGGTATTGATAGATGAATTTCATAGAAAGTAAGTAAATAGTGAAATGATTATAAATATTAGATATTAATAATCTATTTTTAAGGTCACCGCTAAGTCATATATCAACTTGGTGTATGAGATTCTCTCAGCCCAACTATTTTACTGACTAAATTAGTGTATGAGATTTCATCGACCCAACTATTTTACTCCTAAAATCCACTGAGGTATACATGCTCTACCCCCTCTTGATTTGAACATGTAACCTCTTAAGAGGAAACACATGTTCTTAACCATTAATATTGTATAATTTGGTGTGATATTTTTTTTTTGTGGGACAAGGATCTCTTCCACTCAGCTATTTGACTGTTAAAATTTACGAAAGTGTAATCAGATCATGGAAAAGCTCCATGAAGTTGATCCCTGTTGTATATTGATCTTGAGTACTTGATCAGGGTTTTCCACTTCATCCCAATTCCCAAATCAGACATCAACAAAAGAGTAAATGGGAAACAGATTTGGATCGCTACAAGGTTATCTTACTCAACCTCTTTTGTTCCTGCCTGTACATACCCTACCCCTATGGTTAAACCTATAAAAGTTGAAAATGATAAAATGTTTAAGCCTTTCTATCAAATGAATATTCTCCGGGAATTTTTAGGTCAGCAGATTTGAGTGATTATTTCTGTATAATCCAAGTGCTCCATAGATTTTCAACGTGCTGAATGTATTTCTACATTCAAAACTGGATTTTAAACAACAAAAAATAGTGATTTCTTACAGATTTATGTCACCGAAAAAAACCATTTCATAGTATAGTTAGACAACACCAATGTTTAACTATTTCTTACCTAATTTTGAATCAACTTAAATTATCAACAATTCAATTAAAATTTATAATCTAAAAAAAAACTTCAATTTCTATATAAAAAAATTTAACAGGATTTTTTGTGGTGAAAAAAAAAAACTGCGTCCATTCCGAAAAAACAGTGACAGGAAAACTGCAACTACAAAGTGGCGGGTCCTCCAATCCCTGAAATTGTGTATCCGTAGTTGGTTGTTGTACACAATAATAACGACAAGATTAAAGATAAGTTCATGGTGCAAATGCGACTGGTCGCTGTATGTGATGAATGGAGTGGTAGACTTTGGGAGTATGAGTGGTGGGATACCAGGATATATGTTGTTTATATACCTGCATTTCTTTCTATGCCTCAAGAACAAAGATACTGAGAGCAGGCCATTTAGAAGGAGCTCACTTCCACTTCCTTAGTATAATTTCTCCCTGTTTTCCTTCCACATGGAGGACCAACCCAAAGAAGCTCAGCCACGGCTTCCTCCTCCACAAGGCAAGCACGCTCATAGTTTTTTTTTTCAAAGAATGGATCGTTTTGGCACATATTTGACATTTCGTTATTAGATTTGTGTTTGTTTTTGTATATAATCTGAAGGAATGGTGGCAGGGTATCCCACTGAAGAGAAGAACAAACAACCCACTCCAGCGACTATGCAGCCTCCACCTCCTGTGTATCAAAGCCGGGAAACAAGGAAGAAGAAGAGCGCTTCTGGAGACTTCTGGAAAGGATGGTACTTGCATTCTCATTAATCTCTTCTCTGCTCTTTTATTTCTTCATAATAATTTCTTGCTTCATTATCGTTGTTGTTGAAGAGATGAATCCATAGAACATTGTGATGAGTGGTGGTGCAGCATGGCGGCCCTCTGTTGTTGCTTCCTGTTCGACGAGTGCTGCTGCTGTGATATCACGGATCTGTTTGTAGGTGCCTGATTAACTCACCCACATGGAAGCTTTCTCCAATACATGCAGGGAGATCTACTTCATCAATCACTGGTTATATCTGGTTGTTTCAGCTTGTACAGTCATACACAGTAATGTATGGATGAATCTCAAATTTCTGAAGTGGGTATTGTTATATATGTATGGACAATAAACAAGATTTGAGTTCAATATCTGTTTGTATCTGTTGATTTGAGTTCAATATCTACTTGTAAGTATATCTGTGTGAACAGTAGAATATCTAAATGAGTTCACACATTGCTTGAATGCTTTTGGCGAGAGTAGTATGGCACACAGGAAACAAGTCACACCATGCCTCTTTTTCCATCATGGGTCAAGATTTTCGGCTTTTACTTCTTGTAAAGTGCCACTGAAAATGTAAGGACTGTCTGTTAAAAAACCCAACATAAAGGATGACAAAGAAAATACAAGGAATGTCATATTTCAACTACAGAGTTGAAAGATGTAGTATCTTTGTAATTGAGTAGTCACTGTCCAACTAAGATTCTATCCAACACAATTTTATCCAAAATCCATTTTGCTCAACTCAACTTATATAGGGATTTACACCTAGCGTAGCTTATCATAATTTCTACATCTTACTTCAAGTTAATAGACTTAAAGTTATTTATGACCCAAATAGACTTATAACTCTAGTATTCAATAGGGAGATTATGAATTCTTACCCATGCCAAAGCTTCTAACAACAACTTCAACAATAAATTAAAATAAAGTACACACAGCTTAATAAATAATCCATCTTTCTCCATAAACCAAGGTCCATTATTAGCAACTTGTGTATAGTTTAGAAGAACACCAAAATAAAGAAACTCTAAACACACAAATGGATCAAAACTCTAATATTTATGAAAGAAATCCTCAACTTTGAGATCCATGTCCCAATATTTTTCAATGATGAACATAAGTTATTAAATTTACAAATAAATCTAAAGATTCAAAAAAAAATGTTTCTTCTTATTCTTAATCCATGTTTATTCTTATTCTTAAATTAGAAGTGAGGTTGCCTTATCGATACAAAAGGATAATATTAGAGTTGTTATGGAGGACAAAGATGAATTATTGAAAACTAAACCAACAACATCCTTAACATTATCAAAGTTCGATCCATTACACAAAAGAGTGTCTTTAAATGATATTAGTTCAAATTAAACAACCCCATGAAAGAGGGAAGCTTTCAATGTTGCTGAGGATGTAGCTTATCCCTCCCATATTAAAGTCATTTGCATTTTACATAGCATACCACTTCATACTCGTTGATCAAAAAGGCATGATGTACCATAGGTGAGGATGAAACCCTCTCCATGTAATGTAAGAAAACTGATAGAGAAACCATATAAACCAAGAGAAATTTGAACAATATTAAGAACCTTTACACTACACTAAGAGTAAGCATTAGAAAAATGTCTTATCCCCAATTTGTGAATTTGCATTAATAAATTTATTTAAAATTGTATTAAAGATGTTGAGTCTATTTCATTAAAAACCATTTTTCCTTTAATATACACTGCAAGCAAAAGTGAAAAATATCTTTTGGCTAACTTGTGAACCTACACTAATAAATTTCTTAAAATTGTATTCAAGAATGTTGAATTTGTTTCATTAAAAACCACTTTGCCTTGAATGTACACTGTCAGCAAAAGTAAAAAATAGTTCTCCCCGACTTGTAAACCTGCAATGAAAAATTTATTTAAAAACTTAATAAAGATGGAAAGAGATTTAGTACCTTTGGTATTAAAAAGTTGGTATTGATATATGAATTTCATAGACATGAATAAATTTATTTAAAAACTTAATAATTATGAAAAGAGATTTCATATTTTTGGTATTAAAGAGTTGGTATTGATAGATGAATTTCATAGAAAGTAAGCAAATAGTGAAATGATTATAAATATTTGATATTAATAATCTATTTTTAAGGTCACCGCTAAGTCATATACCAAATTGGTGTATGAGACTCCCTCAGCCCAACTATTTTAGTGACCAAATTGTTGTATGAGACTTCATCAGCCCAGCTATTTTACTCGTAAAATCTACTGAGGTATACATGCTCTACCCCCTCTTGATTTGAACATGTAACCTCTTAAGAGGAAACACATGTTCTTAACCATTAATATTGTATAATTTGGTGTGATTATTTTTTTTGTGGGACAAGGATCTCTTCCACTCAGCTATTTAACTGCTAAAATTTAAGAAAGTGTAGTCAGATCATGAAAAAGCTCCATGAAGTTGATCCCTGTTGTATATTGATCTTGAATACTTGATCAGGGTTTTCCACTTCGTCCCAATTCCCAAATCAGACATCAACGAAAGAGTAAATGGGAAACAGATTTGGATCACTACAAGGTTGACTTTACCCCTATGGTTAAACCTATAAAAGTTGAAAATGATAAAATGTTTAAGCCGTAAACTAAATGTTTTACGAAATGAATATGCTGAATCTATTTCTACATTCAAAATTGGATTTTAAACAACAAAAAATAGTGATTTCTTTTTCATAGAATAGTTAGACAACACCAATGTTTAACTCTTTCTTACCTAATTCTGAATCAACTTAAATTATCAACCATCCAATTAAAATTTATAATCTAAAAAAATCTTCAATTACTAAATAAAAAAATTTAACAGGATTTTTTGTGATGAAAAAAAAAACTGCAACTGGTCCATTCCGAAAAAACAGTGAACAGTGACAGGAAAACTGCAACTACAAAGTGGCGGGTTCTCCAATCCCTGAAATTGTGTATCCGTAGTTGGTTGTTGTAGACAATAATAACGACAAGATTAAAGATAAGTTCATGGTGCAAATGCGACTGGTCGCTGTATGTGATGAATGGAGTGGTAGACTTTGGGAGTATGAGTGGTGGGATACCAGGATATATGTTGTTTATATGCCTGCATTTCTTTCTATGCCTCAAGAACAAGGATACAGAGAGCAGGCCATTTAGCAGGAGCTCACTTCCACTTCCTTAATATAATTTCTCCCTGTTTTCCTTCCACATGGAGGACCAACCCAAAGAAGCTCAGCCAAGGCTTCCTCCTCCACAAGGTAAGCACGCTCATAGTTTTTTTTTTTCAAAGAATGGATCGTTTTGGCACATATTTGACATTGCGTTATTAGATTTGTGTTTGTTTTTGTATATAATCTGAAGGAAGGTGGCAGGGTATCCCACTGAAGAGAAGAACAAACAACCCACTCCAGCGACTATGCAGCTTCCACCCCCTGTGTATCAAAGCCGGGAAACAAGGAAGAAGAGGAAGAGCGCTTCTGGAGACTTCTGTAAAGGATGGTACTTGCATTCTCATTAATCTCTTCTCTGCTCTTCTATTTCTTCATAATAATTTCTTGCTTCATTATCATTTTGATGAGTGGTGGTGCAGCATGGCGGCCCTCTGTTGTTGCTTCCTGTTCGACGAGTGCTGCTGCTGTGATATCACGGATCTGTTTGTAGGTGCCTGATTAACTCACCCACATGGAAGCTTTCTCCAATACATGCAGGGAGATGGGTTATCTACTTCATCAACCACTGGTTATATCTGGTTGTTTCAGCTTGTACAGTCATACACAGTAATGTATGGATGAATCTGAAATTTCTGAAGTGGGTTTTGTTATATGTGTATGGAGAATAAACAAGATTTGAGTTCAATATATGTTTGTATCTGTTGATTTGAGTTCAAGATCTACTTGTAAGTATATCTGTGTGAACAGTAGCATATCTAAATGAGCTCACACAGTGCTTCAATGGTTCTGGCGAAAAAAGTATGGCGCATATGAAACAAGTCACACCATGCCTCTTTTTCCATCATGGGTCAAGATTTTCGGCTTTTACTTCTTGTCAAGTGTGACTGAAAA
>ML778208.1:32774-156089 GCA_009831015.1 Picea engelmannii
TCATTTCTAGCATTTCATTTCTGTTCTGCATATTTTATATATCTGGTATCTTGCATCGTCAGAGTGTCAACTACCACAAAAATTGAATCGTGTCTCCTTGCTGTCAATGGAAATCCAATGATAAATTCCATCGAAATGACCTCCCAGTTTCATTCTTGAATAACATGTGGTTGTAACAATCATGTTGGATGTCTATGTTCAGCCTTCACTTTCTGACATTCTAGACATCTAACTACGTAACTAACTATGTCTTCCTTCATTCCCCTCTAGAATAATAAAGGCTTATGGTCTGCCTTCATCTTTGTGATTCATGGATGAGCCATGTATACTCTATGAGCTTCTCTCAAGATCAAACTTCTTAATTTTTCTTTAGGTGGTACGTAAATTCTTCCATTAAATCTCAACAATCCATCGTTGTCTAGTGAATAGCCTTCATACTTCGGTACCATCATGGTATCTCATCCAATATTATTCTTAACTTCTTTATACCAGTCATCATTGAATTGTAAAGTTATAATCTTTTCTCGAAGATTCATCTTAAGAGGTAATACCGAAAATATGTGTGGCCTCTGACTCAACGCATATTCCACTGGATTCACAGTTCCTTTAATGTAAGCAATTTCAAAGTCATACTCACTCATTAATTCTGACCAATGCCTTTGTCACACATTCAAGACACTCCGTGTAAAAATATGTTGCAATCCACAGTGATTTGTCTTTAATTCAAATTTATGTCCAATCAGATAATGTCTCAAAATTTTCAAGGCATATACAATTGCCAATAATTCCAAGTCATGCGTTGCATAGTTTTCTTCATGCTTTCTCAATTTCCTTGAAATATAAGAGATCACTCGATCGTCCTGCATCAACACTCCTCCTAAACCTTCCTTGGATGCATCTGTGCATACAAAGAATTATTTATCCATGTTGGGGACTTTAAGTATCGACACTGTCATCAATAACTTTTTGAGCCTTTGAAATGCTTCCACACATTTCTCACTCCACAAGAACTTCTTGTTCTTATTCTACAATTCCGTGATCAAATTTGCTATCTTCAAAAACCTTCGACGAATCGTCGGTAATATCCTACTAAACCCATAAAAATGCGTACTTCTTGTATTTTTTTCGGTGGTGGCCATTCCATAATATCCTCTACTTTCACTGGATCCAGAACCATACCTTCACCAAATATGATATGTCCCAAAAAATGAATCTTTGATTGGTAAAAAGAGCATTTTGATAGCTTCCCGTTTAATTTGTTTTCTCTTAGGAACTGCAAGAAAAATCTCAAGTGTTCATCATTCTCATCCTTCATCTAAGATTAAATCAGTATGTCATCAATAAAAACTTGAACAAACTTGTCCAAGTATTCATGGAACACCCCATTCATCAAACTCATGAATACCCCTGGGGCGTTCATCAATTCAAACAGTAAAACTATAAACTCATAGTGTCCAAATATCACCTTAAAAGTGGTTTTAGATATACATTCATCTTTAAGCCATAACTGGTGATATCATGATCTCAATTCAATCTTTGAAAACATCATTTCCCCTTTCATCCGATCAAATAAATCTTCAATCCTTGGCAACAAATATTGGTTCTTGATCGTAGCATTGTTTAATTGATGGTACAATGCAATGCCTCCATGATCGATCCTTCTTTCTAACTAAGATCACTGGCGCACCCCACGATGATACGCTTGGATGTATCAGTCCCAAATCCAACCATTCCTTCAATTTCATTTTCAACTCTTGCAATTCAGGGGTTGACATTCGGTAAGGCGTTCTCACTATCGGTTCAATTCCAGTTTTCAAGTCTATTGTAAACTCCAACTCTATTTTGGGTGGTAAACATGGTAACTCTTCTAGAAATACGTTTGCAAACTCTTTCACTACAGGAAGGTTTTCTAGTCCTTCCGCCTCTCCCTTTTCATTCAACGCTAAGATTGCATATAACTTGCATCCCTTATGTATAATCTTCTGAAATTGTAGGGAATAAATAAACCTCAAGGACACTCCCTGGTTTCTTCCTACAATCACACTACTTTGTCCCAAATCATCTGTCAATATTAACCATTTCGTCTTACAATTAAGTATCACATCATGTGATTCCAACCAATCCATACCAATCACTATGTCATAAGATCCTAAGATCGTGAAATAAATATCCACCTTCATTACAAAGTCTGCTAAGTTAATGCTACAATATGTAACCTTTCCTCCAACCTTTTGTTTGGCACATGATGACATTTCTATGTATCTGAACTCGTCCCGCTTGACTTCCTTTACCTTAATTATATTAAACACTGCACTAGAGATAAAGATCTCTATAGCACCTGGATCTATCAATATACTATAATTCTGGTTTGCAATTGTACATGACGCCTCTAGCACAGTGGCCCAATGCTCAACATAGGGATTTTTCATCGCTACATGTATCCTTGGGCCTTGCCTAAACATCCAACTGTAGTGGGTCCTGATGATCCGACCATTGTGGCCTTCTCAATCAGACAATCTTGCTGGTAATGTGGCTCACCATAGGTCCAACATCCAGTCTTCGGTCCAGTGTTCCTGGTCGTGGAAGTAGAAGTTGTTGGTCTAACATCCTTTGATCTCGGTTTGTTCTTTTGAACATGCCTAAACTATTGTTGCTGTAGATGACATTGTTGTTGTTGTGGTCCTCTGTAAGGAGTCCTCTTCTAAGGATTCTATTTCCATGGTGCCGTGAACATAGCTCATGTGGGTCTATCTTGATGCCCTTAAGCATGTATGGTTGGTGTTTGATGGTATTGCACTCCGATTGTCACCTGTACAACCTGTCTAGAAGGATTCCTACCCCGACCTCCACTGTTTAGATCTTCCTCAGCTATGAGGGCCTTTTGAACTGCATCATGCAATGATTGATGCATTAGGATCCGTACCTTTACACGAATGTTTAAGTTAAGGCCAAACACACAATTGTTGACCTTTAACTTCTCCGTGTTCAAATGTGGAGAATACCTAAGTAACTCCATGAATATGGCCTCATACTTTGGCACCGTACAACTACCATGTCGTAATGCGTTGAATTTATTAAGCTGACGCTCAATGGATTCCTCAGAAAAGTACCTCTCACAGAATTGTTTCTGGAACAAATCCGATAACACGTCTTCAACGACCATGTTTAGTTGAGGTAATGGCATCTTCCACCATAGAAGAGAACTCCCCTTCAGTTGAACTACCGCCATGCAAACTTTCATTTTGGAGGTGTAATCACGAAGTGCAAATAAAATCGCCATATTCTCCAACCATGCCTTGACAGCTAAGCCATTCGTGACACCCATAAACTCGGGAAAATTCACCTTCTTGAGTTACCTGTGTATACAACCACTACCAGATGGAGCACACTGTGAACCCTCATTGGGTAAAGATGATCTGCCCACATCTTGATCCAACCGGTTAATCAATGCCTTGGACATCCTCTAGAAATATCTCATCAAACCTACCACATCTCCTAGAACAACCTGTTCTGGCTCAATATTCTTCTCATCTCCCTCGGGGTTAGACCCCTCTGGTGTGGGTACTATTAGATGTGTCACACATCATCATCTACTTCCCCTGCGTCCTCTAACCATGATTACCTGCAATAATAATTTCATATCTTTATTAGCAATCTAATTCAATCATTTAGTTTAACATAGTGTATGGCATAACGATCCAATGTTGCAAGGTTGAACCTGCTCTGATACCATATGTTAAAACCCCTCTATTACTTCATATAAGTAATTTAGAAAGATAAAGAGATATATTTTTTTGACCATTAATAACATCATTAGAATAAGTGAAACACAATATAAACATATTTCAACAATACACATTCTATTTCATTCATCTCATTGCACAACTAGATCCAGATACAACTTCAGTGTATTTAGGATATGCCAAATCACATAACACCGCATACAATGTCTACCCAACCAACCCATCCTACAAGGTTAGGACCTTCAAGAAACATAATCAACACTCAAGTATAGGATTCATCCAATTTATTTTGACCATTTAAGGTCTCAAGACTGGCAAATGTTCTGAGGAACAAGGAAGTATCTAATTCACATAAATTTAATCTATTCTAAAGTTCAACTAATTCTCAACATTCTTTACTACAAAATCTTCAAAAATGCAGAAACTTGGTAACGTGGTCACCGCATCATAACGTAGATGTATATTAATACAATAATTCATCATCTTACTAAATTAAAGGATAGGGAGAAATTTTCAATAGTATCAAGACAAAATCTTAACAGTAAAAACAAGTGACCCTTAAACAGGCGATCTATCAATAACGATAGTTTCAAATTTACTTAAGTTTACCTGGAAAAAGTACGAAAACCCTACAGGTTACAACCAAGTAGAAAAATGTCTCATCTATATAAAAAATTAAAGGATGAAAATGAGAGAAGTGAAAAGCTCTCAACACAAAAAGAAACTGTAATCTTACTCTGTAGTTTAAGAACTAACTGATATTGTGAGGAAGAAATTATGCCAATGAATGAAAGTCTGTTCTGAGATTGAGTTAAAAGTTTTGTAAGAAACCCAAAGTTATTTTCTGGGTGTCAAAATGAAAACACATCCAGAGCCAACTCCATAAGTGCGTAGATGGCCCCATGAAGGCCCAAAGTTCAGAAGGAACATCGTCCGGTGCACAAAGGCCACTCAAGGCGGACGGAGGCCTTAAAATTCAGAAGAAAAAATCTCAGGAGAGATAGTGAAAACTTACATAGGGGAGGCACAAAATCATGCACGCAACAAAAGAGTCCATAGCTCAGGAGATAAAACGTCTGCATGGTTCAAGTGAGGAAACAAGGGTATGGAAACCATTTGAAATAATTAAAGGATGAGATCTAATCGTGAGGAGTCGAAATACCCACAAACATCTGATCAGACAAGAGTAGTGCACTCATTAAAACCTAACACCTTTAGGCTTCATCATTTCGATAGATCTAAGTTATTTACTTTAAGAGAGCCTTGAAGCATGAAGTCGCGAAGTGAAACTACACCGTAGATTGGTGAGTGAATTCTAGTTGTTGGATCCGCGAGAGTTCGATGATTCGACGAGTTGGGTTCGTAGATGTCTAAGAGTTAATAAACCCTGAAGCTTTGAAGTCCTGGAGTGAAGGAAATTCATAGATCTAATGATCAATCGAGGACCGTTATATCTCCGAGCCTTCGTTCTTTGGAGGTTCGGTACTTCGGTACTCCGATGAAATTAGAGTCATGGTGTTAAAAGTTATGGAAATCCCCGAGTTCTGATGTTCGAAGTAAATCCTTACCATTAAATGTTTGTTACTTGTGTCTATAGATTCTGAGTATTCAAAATTCGACCATTCGGGAAGTGGTGGTTGAAATTTGTTTTGGTGTGAAAAGTCTCGAACCCCTAAAGCCTAGAGTTAATCTTGAACGTTATCGACTGCTAATCAAGGACCGTCAAATCTGTGGGTTCTACTTTCGCTAGTTCGGAGGTAATGTGAGTTGTAGTCGCAAAACATTCTGAAGCCCATAGCCCCATAGTTTATTCTAGCTGTAGATTGGAGCAAGGTGTGGGAACCATTGATCTTCAAGTTATTTGGGATTCAGTACTTCAGAAAAACTGAGTCATTGTTGCAAAAACGTGAGGAATTCCCAGAGTGGATGACGACCATTGATCTAAGGAGGAGTGTAATCCGTCAGATCTCCAAGCCCTTCGACAGTTCGATGATTCAGGTGAAACAATCTAAGGTTGTGAAAGCGAGAAAATACCCTGAAGCCTGGAGTTTCAAAGTGAATCTCCACCATCGATTCTCACGTGAGGAGAATCTTTGTCAGTTGTTCTATTAAGTTCTTAAAAGTTAACGAAGGAAGGTGGAAGGGTAGGGTTAACCTACATATGCCGGTCAACTCTGCTTAAGACCAAATTTGGTCGGTAATCCCTCCGAGTGAAATGGAGTGTTTGAGTTTATGAAACCTCCGGAGCTCTGAATATCACCCTTTTGTCCAGCGCTAGGTTCTATCATGTGGTCATATGCATAACTGGTCAAGGTAAAAATGGTTAGCACCTAAGATTAAAAAAAAGTTTAATCTCCATAATAGAAGTAGGAAAAACACAGTGAACCAGACATCCCACGATCCCAAAAACATTGGGTTTATAATATAAAATATACAGATATTCCATGCTACTAACAACTTTGGATTTATCAACAATCAACAAGGAATACACGATAAATTAATATTAAACAAAATTTCAATGGGGATCCACCATTCAAAAAAAATGAATTAGAGTAAACTTAAACATGAAGATAAGGTACAATTTCAGATCTAGTACTCATTTTGACAAAGAACCCATCATAACAATTGGTTTGGAATTAAATGAAATTTCAACAGAGAAACTCATGATATAATTTTAGAACTAACTCCCTAGTTTAAAAGTGAACCTTCCTAGGGGTTAGAACTTTTGGGTGTGGATGCTATCAGAGGTGTAATATCCCTAGGCCAAACCCAATTGTAATGTAAATGAAAATGTACTTAATATGGTGAGCTGTTTGATATCATTTTTGTATGCACCTTTCATGGCATAGTGCGCGCATGTACTGCACAGTGAAATGATGAAGTGTGCACATTCTAGGATACTGTGCGCAACAACTTAAGTGTGCGCGATATTGATGCTCGCGAGCCTTTGTGTATATGTTGTCCTTTATAGGCTGGTGAGCCAGTTTTGTGATGATTAGGCTGGAGAGCCGAGATGTTAAATGCAAGTTAACCTATTTTTGTATATATGTCTCATCATTAATATAAAATACATCGCCACACACAGACCGACCATGATAAAAGAGTATGGGGGACTAAAATCCACTAGTTAGGGAAAGGGTGGGGGATAAAAATTAAGAAAAGGGATAAGCTAGGGAGTTTAAGACAAAAATGAATATTATATTAATATTTCTTAAAGTATAAAGTATGGATAATCATTTTATCCTAGTTTCTAAAGATGGGGACAAGTGGGCCAAAGTAGCTCCCAACATGACAAGTTTCAAGTTGGGGACATGCATACATATTGTTGGGACTTAGTTCATTTCCCATCACTCTTTCCATCATTCCTTCCATCATTTAGTAATCTAGTCAATCATCCAGGAGAATTCACACACTCATGGAGCTATTCGTCGTACCTTCGTGTCATTGTAACTGAACCTGTATCCATAGCCATACTTGTTTTTGTAGTTGGTTAGATTGGGAGCTGGACTGAAGAAGCAGGTTGTCAAGCCGATGGGATATTGAATAGGCAGGTTTTTAGGCCCCTGATAAATTCCTCTCCGAGTGAGAGAATTGTTAGAAATTGATTTCCTGAAGGTGATAAACTATAGCTACATGGCTTTGAGACTTCTTGTCCGACCTATTTCTGAAGCCCGAAAAGGATGTGGGGCATCCGAAGGACTATTGAGGAGAGAAGGGGCACACTTCCTCGGGTGGGACATGCATGTGGGGAATGAGGGAATACAGGCTGTTAGTTTGAGTTGGCACCTGTGATGAAATATTTCCTATTGTCTATGAACCATTAGCATGGTTAGGAATCCCTTTACTTGGGTGGAGTTTAGTCCTAGATCGATGGTGACCCACTGCTAAGAGTGATGAGAAGTGTGTTCTAAGGTTGGGAGGTTCATGGAAGGTCTTCACGTAGTTGGTGATGTTATTACCAAGATAAGTTTCAATTGTGTGATGAATTTACATGTTGCATTATTATTTATGTGTTTATTTTTATGGGTTTATCCTATGTTTTGTTATATCTGTCTTTATAGTTATGGGTATTTCTTTTATATGTTGCATGTATATGTTTACTATTATTTCAGTATGAATCCATGCATTTACAGAACATATTTTTCTGTTTACGTTTTATATATAAATTTTCACAAGAGTTATGTGTGTATATGCTTTAATTGCATGTAGTTCGAAACATTTATGTGGCATAGATTAGTTGGATGTTGGGTATGTTACAGTATGTTCCACAGAGAGAAGAAAAGCATTTTCTGGAGTATCATGGCTCGACATGGGTGGTCGGGGATGTTACAGGAGGTTTCACACCCCTTCCTCCAGCACCACGTCATCTACTTCCCCTGCGTCCTCTAACCATGATTTCCTGCAAGAGAAATTTCATATTTTTATTAGCGATCTAATTCAATCATTTCGTTTAACATAGTAGATGGTTTAATGGTACAATGTCACAGGGTTGAATCTGATCTGATGCCATATGTAACAAACCCTATGTTACGTTGTATAAGTACTTGTGGAGCAGTAAGAGGTATTTTTTTTTGACATCCATAGCACATTATTTGAACCAGTGAAACAAGATAGCGACTTACATCAAAATACTCATTCTATTTCTCTCATTTCATTACACTACTAGATTTATATACCTCTTAATGCATCAAGGATATACCACTTCACATATAATAACATACAAACTACACACCCAACCTATCCTACAAGGTTAGGACCTCCAAGACACATAATCAACGCTCAAGTCTAGGATTTGTCCGATTGATCTTGACCATTTAAGGTCTCAATACTAGTGATTGTTCTGAAGAACAAGGAAGTATCTAATTCCCACACCTTCAATCTATTTCGTAAATCAAATAATTTCCAGCAGTCTGATGTGAAAAGTTTCTTCAAAATGACACAAAACATCTGGTATCTTAGTCATCAACTCATAACACAATGTATACTATTTCAATAATTCATCATCTTACATATTTAAAGAATAGGAAGAAATACAATAAAATTAGGACATAAACTTAATCAATAACAGAGACCTCCAACAGGAAACTTAATAACATGACAATACTGTCTTACTCCAATTTACTGGGAAAGTGATAAAACTAGAGAGTACATCCAAGTAGAAAGCTACTGATCTATATCAAAAATTAAATGAGGAAAGGAACAACAAAAAAAAGATCCCATCACAAAGTATAAATCATAAGCTTACTCTGTACTTTTTTGAACCAACAGATACTATGAGGAAATAAACCTGCAACCGAGTGAAAGTCTGTTCTAAGAATGAGTTAATAAGTTTATGTGAGGAACCTGAAATTCCTCTTATGGGTGTCATAGTGAAACACTTCCAAAACCAACTTTAGAAGTGCGTGGACAATATTCTTGAAATCCCAAGTTCAAAAGGAACAATCCTTGATGTGAAAAGATATCCTATCAAGTCGAGAAAAGATCTTTAATTGTCAGAACTATGAAGCTCATAAGAGACAGTGAGAACATACACAGAGGAGGTGCAAAGTACACACTCAACAATTAGAATATATAGCTTATGAGGGATGTGCTATTGCGTGTTGGAGATCATTTCAAAGGAAAATATCAAGAGGGACAATGTGTGCAAGTTTCAAAAGAGGAAATCAAAGGTTGAAATCCCTTCAAAGGAGACCAGTGGATGAGATTTGATCACGAGGAAATTAGAATCCCCACAACCATCCGATCAGACAAAAGATGTGCACTAGTTAAAACCTGGAGAACTTCAGGCTTTGTCACTTCAGCAGATCCGATTTATTTATCTTAAGAGAGCCCCAAAGTCTGAAATTACGAAGTGATATACACCATAGATAAGTGAGCGATCTCTAGCCATTGGATTTGTAGGAGTTCGACGATCTAGTGATATTGGGTTCGTAACAGTAGAGAGTCAAGAATCCCCAGAGCTCCAAATTCCTAGAGTGACAGACAATCATAGATCCAACGATCGATCGAGAGCCATTAAATCTATGAGCCTTCATTCTTCGATGGTTTGGTTAATAGACACTTTGAAAAACAATGAGACATGAAGCTAAAGGTTAAGGAACTCCTAGAGTCCCTAAGTCCAGAGTAAATCCTTACCATCCAACGTTGGGTACATGTGTCCGTAGATCCCGAGTATTCATAGTTCAACCAATTGGGAGGTGGTGAGTGAAAGTTGTTTCAATGAGAAAAGTCCCAAATTCCTGAAGTTCTGAAGTTAATATTAACCATTGTCGATAGTTAGTCAAGGACCATCAGATATGAGGGTTCGACCTTCGTTAGTTCGAAGGTAACATGAGTTGTAGAAGAAAAAACCTTTGAAGCCCGGAGCTCCAGAGTTACTTATCACCATAGATCGTAAAAAGGTAAAGGAACCGTTGATCTTTGAGTTAATCAAGATTCATATCTCCTACTAAGCTACGAGGTAAAAGTTACGGATTAGAAAAAACACTGAAGTTCCAAACTTCTGGAGTAAAGGAGATTTGTATATCTAGCGAACAATCAATGACCGTTAGACCTTCAAGTCTTAGTCCTACGGAGGTTCGACAGTTCAGAACTCCAAAGGAAATGGGTTGATGTTTACAAAAAGGAGAAAATCTTGGAGTTTCAAACTCAAGAGTGGATGACAACCATTAATTTGAGGGAGAGTATAAGCTATTATATATCCGAGATCCTCGGAGGTTCGGTGATATGGATGGAATAGTTTCAAGTTGTGCAAGTAGGGAAAACCATGAAGTCTTGAGTTTCGTAGTGGATCTCCACCATAGAAACTCATGTAAGGAAAATATGTGCCAGCGGTTAGATTGGATTACTAAAAATTACGAAGGAAGTTGGGGTAGGGTTAACCTACAACTGTCGGTCAGCTCAGCTCAAGACCATATTCGACCGGTTAGCACTTCGGGAGAAAATGAGTGTTGAGTTTAAGAAACCTCCAGAGCATCGAATTTCTGAAGCCCCGAATAGCACCCTTTTTTACTAGCACTAGGTTCTGGCTCTTGGTCACAAGAACAACTTTGTTTAGTAAAAGGGGTTAATGCACTACACGTTAAAATCAGAATTCCAAAGACTTTAACATGCCTTCGCCAGTCCCAAATCTTTTGGTTTTTAATATACAAAACTCATATACTCTAGGTTATTATTAAATTTGGTTTATCAATGATTTCGATAGAATATCCACATATACATTCAAATTAATTCAATTCACCAGAGAAATTCACGATGTAAATTCGGATCCAAATACTTAGTTTATTGGCTACCTATTCATTGTTAAATTCCTAAAATAATCTCAACAAACTCCAATCACATGAACTTCAATTTGGACGAGGACACAAATTTTAGGAGAACATAGATCATACAAAATATAAATTCAACTTTACAATGAGGATCATGCCAGTCAATTTAGGGTTCATAAAACATATGGAATTACAACAAAAGTTTAAAATATAAACATTGTAAATATTATTCATTTGCAAGAACTGTAATTTAAAAATATATCTCTGAACTAATTCTCATTGACGAAAAATGTAACCATTGGAATTCAGGATTTCCAGTGATGCTACAGAGACTCAATCAATCTATTATACTAATACACTCATAATATAAATGAATTCAGAATATAAAAAGAAATACCAGAACCAAAAAATGTCGCATATTGAAGATGGCCTCCAAGTCTTGCACTCCTTCCTTTCCCTTTCTTTCTAATCACAAAGACTTCAACGGTACCTCCCAACCAACGCTAGGGGTACTCTTCTTCCCCCTTATCCCTCTGAGCCACAAAGGGTCCAAGCACAAAAACCGGAATCCAATAGCTTCCAAGCTTTCTTCACAAGGAAGAGATTCCATTATTTTCACAATCCTGGAGTCCCAACTCTCACAAGTAAAACACATTCAATAAAAAATTGGGCAACATAACATTGTTCCACAAAAGTTCCATCCCCTTCCCTTCTACGTCAATTGTTTTATAGAAATATTCCTCATGAACATCTATCCCTCATGCATAATTCATTTAAATGATTATTCACCCACTACATGTCTCACATTCTCCCTAGGTTGCACAAGTAATTTTTTTATTTTTATTTTTATTTAAAAGCCATTTTTCCTCACATTTCCCCATGTGTTCCTAATTTTCCTCTTAGTTGTCTCTTAGTTCCCCAATCCCTTAATTAATGGGTGTCTCCTAACTATATTTTAGTTAGAGTTGGATTAGGAGTCTTCTTCTAGTTAGGTTAGGATTGGTTGATTCAAATTCAATTCTATGCACAATCCATTCTCCCAAGTTGTTATTTATTTCTGAATAAAGATTCCTTTTTAATAATTTCATGCACACATGTGAATTTGATCATTTCTTTAGGTTTTTACTTCCTGATTCTTAACATTTGATTTCCTTCAAATCTTTAAATCATGTCACAATTCAATTAGTCCTTTGTTTAATTTTAGACTCCGACTTAGTCTTCTGTTAGGCTTTAATAATTAATAATCTCTTGTTTAATTAATTTTTTTAATCCAACAAGTTCTAATCATTCGAATTTTTTCTAGGCCACCTATGTTTATTGACTCAAGTTTCAATTGTGCGATGTGCCCTTCAAGACGCATCTTCATGCTCCAAGGGTTCCACTCACGTTGACTTGTTTTGGAATTTTTTCCAACCCCTTAGTGTTAAAACTCCATTTAGTCGACCTTGTGAGAGACTAAGGGATTCTAAGGAACATGAACTATGCCTTATTGGGTGCCCCTTAGAAATCTTCATGAGCGACTTTCTTAGTCTGCCCTCACGAGATCATGGACCTCTCAAATTAGGTAATCGTTAACCTACCATTCGAGCCACGATGAGAGTGCTAGTAGGCTATGACAGAGACTCTTCCACACCTCTCCCTCATATATGGTTTTTGTTCAAGGTCCCTTTACTCCTTTTATGAGTCGTATTAGCAAGCATCATCAATAATGCATCCACTGACAAAAAAAAATGTCAAAAATCCATATACATAAATCATACTAAAATCCATCATACATCATATGTGCATAGTAATCAAATACTCAAACAATAAAATCCACTCCCTGACTCAATCCAGAGTCCAAGGAATCCCTTTGATGCCACCGACATCCATAACCTATCATGTGTCCTGCACACTTAGGACGACTTGAAAAAAGAACTTGTCAGCATATATATACATAAATATAATCAATCATCCATAACACCTCAACATCATCATATATAATCCATAATATGAATGAAATCATTGTGTACCATATCCAGATCACTTGCAATCAAGTTCCCTCAAAGAATAAGTCAATAATAGTATGCTTAGCAGAGAGGGATGTTACATGCACCCCCTCTTTTTAAAAATTTCATCACGAAGTTTGTACAATATATGTAAAAGCAAGTAAATAAATGTATCCGATATAGATCTATATGTCTAATCTATCAAACAAGTAAGGAAATTGTTGACGCATCTCATATGCATCTTCCCAGGTAGCCGAGTGTAGACTATAATTGTCCCACTAGAGCTTGACTTGATCGACTATTTGACACCATAACTGTTGAATGCGATGGTCCAGAATGCGGATTGGCTCCACCATGAGAGCACCCTCATCTGACACCTACAAGGAACTCATGTCAATAAAATATGAAGGGTCACTAATATAATGTCTCATAATAGATACATGAAATACATCATGCATATGCCTCAAAGAATCAGACAAGGTTAGTCGATAAGCCATGGGTCCTTTCTTTTTCACTACTTCGAAGGATCCCATGAACCTAGGAGAGAGTTTATCACCCTTTCCAAAATTGATTGAACTCTTCTGCAGTTTTAATTACAAGAATACCCTGTCTCCAACTTCATAAATGTCATCAACACGATGCACATCAACATAAATATTATGTCGATTGCATATGTTCTTCCATTTCTTGAATCACTTTTGGTAGGGGACGAGCCCTGTCCTAAAGTTGATCCCAACTTAACGGTGTCCGACATGGTCACCCATAAAGAAACTCAAACGATGCCATCTTAATCATACTCTGATAGTTGTTTTTGTATGCAAATTCTGTTAGTGGTAAGAATTCATCCCAATGTTTCTGCTGGTACATTACATACATACGCAACATATCCTCCAAAATATGGTCTTTCCTTTTGGTTTTCCTGTCTTTCTCTGGGTGATAAGTTGTGCTAAAGTTTAGTTGTGTTCCCAAAGTGTCACACACCCACTATCGCAGCTTAGATTTTTCATCTTTTCCTTTGAGGAATAGAATCCTCGAGACTTTTATGGGGCCTAGTGTAGACCCTCTCCTTCCTTATCCTCCTCCCAATGACCACAAGATGGCCTTAGCGCAAGCACCTTTCGCAACTCGCGAGTCGGGAATCAAGACTCTCGACTCCCTTTTCTCCAAACACCGATACCCAAGATACTATACGAATATGGATCCTCTTCACTAGTGCTTGCTACATGTAACTGTAGGCTAGGCCAAACACTATCACCACTTGCAACCTCGCCAGTTGAGGTGTTGAGCTCTTGTGCTCCTCCTTTGTAAAACCACGAGACGCAAGAGGTAAATGTTGCATGGACTCTGCCAAGGCGATGCACACACGCCGCTTGTCAACCATGCTATAAATCTGCTCATGAGTTGTGTCATCACTTCCCATCGCACGAGACCTCGGCTCTCGGCGTTTCACAGCCTTAGCAATCAAAGTGCAGCTTCTTCATCCTACGAAACCCCGAGCCACGATAAGTCAATAGTGGGTTGAATCTTCCCCAGTGTGACACGTGTCCACCATAGATCACCGACTTCCTAGGTTAAATACTATCTCTACTCGCATATCGCGACTTTGCGAGTTGGAGTGTTGAGCCCTCATGCTCCTCCTTCACAAGTTCCCGAGATACGATAAGTCAAAAATGGGTTGACTCCTTCCCAGGAGACATATGTCCATCATCTGTCACCCATTCCCACCTTCCTCTGGGAATTTGTTGTTACGCCACCTATCAACCATGCAGTCCCCACTTAAGGATGGGTCACGTGATGGCATGAGCCCTCGGCGTTCGGCTCTTCGTGACTTCCACAATCGAAAGGAAACTCTCTCAAGTTTCGAACCTCCGATAGGCGATAACCGCGAGAGTTCTGATCCAACAGTTCTCCTGTGCCTTGGATCCAACGGTCACGATCACGTCATGATCTCGTGGATCATGATTTCATGCAGTCTTACCCTTGACCACTCCAAGTCGCGAGTCAGTGAAATGCTACTCTCCTACCTATACAAAGGCTAAGATCAACGGTCATTAGGGCTCCGTTAGATCCTTGGATCTATGGTCCTGAGTCCCATCGCTACTTGCGAAGGCTGAAAGGGGTGAGGTTTTAACGCCTGTGCTCCTTCTCTAGATCCATTGGTCTTAATAGATCTGGGGTATTCTCGAAAGGATTTTGACCATTCGTCTACCAAGTGATAGGGTATTCCCTCTTTCTATAATTGGGCTCACTATCCCTTCTAAGCTTGAATCACGAAATCCAACTTCTCGGGTCTTCAAACTCCCATGACTCCAAGACCTTAGAGAGCTATCGTTCCTTGCGTAAGGTTTCCAAACTTAACCATTTATACAGAAACCAATGGTGACATATAAACATACACATGCATCCATTATTTCCAGTTTAAAACACCAGGCAATCATTCTACATGGGAATTATTATGGGCATATAAATACAAGCATGCATTCATGATATTTAGTTCGAAATACAGGTATAAAACACTTATCAAATCTACCAGGCATGATGCAATTGTTGAGAGGGGTTCTCATTTCCACCCAACAGTAGGCTCAGTGACTCCAAACGGATTTACCACTAGACACCCCCGAGCTATACCATGATGCTTTGAGGTTCAATCTCCTACTTCCAGCTCAACCAAAATCAAGGATGAAGGTTACTCTCCTTCTCCTGATATAGGAAAACAATCTAGGATGAAGGTTACTCTCCTTCTCCCGGTATTCATAACTCCCTGCGTTTCCAGGGTTTCTCCAGTTCTCTTTCGCGATCTCTGTCACACGCACTTCTCTCTCCTTTACCACATTTCCTCCCTTGCCAATTTATGTCTGCAAGGTTGAGTGTGGCGCAAATTACGCTGTCCATGGTCAGGTATGAGGGTTGTTACGAATGGGTGGTTCATCCCCCATCCCCTCATTAACTCTTCAGGAGCCTCCCCACCTACTAATCTGACAGGAAATCCATTCCAGGATCAGAGAGATGCTTTGGTTTGTGAGAAAGTATAAACTAGTACAATACTAGCTCGATGGAAGTTAATGAAACCATTCCAGGTCCCTTCCACCACCTCTCATTAGCCATCGTGGTCTCTTTAAGCACATCCTCTCTCTCAACAATCATGCAACACATATTCATAACATAATTTACATTCATCAACCTTTTATACAAAGGTCCGTCAAGTCAAACATTCACATCTTTGAGTTTGCCATAGTTCTTGTCCAATATAGTTATTTTTACAGACTGGGGGAAACAGGGTGTTACAATTCCCTCCCCCTTAAAGAAACATCGTCCTCGATGTTCTATCTATCAATATGATGTGTATGTGCAGAAGTAAACAAAATCGGATATGCCTGTTTCATGGCATCTTCCATTTCCCACGTAGCCTCATCTGGGCCAAAATGTTTCCACTGCACCTTGACCTGTGCAATGGTTCGGTTCCTGAGTGGGGTTTCCTTTCTGTCCAGTATGCATTGAGGTTCTGGTAGGAATTCTCCCTCCGGTTCCACCTAGATCATAGACCAGTCAATTATATGATTAGAATCATGTACATATCTCTTCAATAATAAAACATGGAAAACATTATGTGCTTTTACTGTGGGAGGAAGTGCTAGCCTATAGGCTACAGGTCCCACTCTATATAGAAATTCAAAGGGTCCATAATACCGAGGTGCCAACATGGCACAAGCTCCCATCCTTAGGGAACTCTTCCTGGGCCTAACTCTGAGATATACATGGTCTCCCGTCTTGAATTCTCTCGGAGTTCTCTTTCGGTCGGTGTAACTTTTTTGTTTGTTCTGAGCGACCTTTAGATTTTTTTTTATCTGAGTCACTTGTTGTTCCATTTATTTCAACATGTCGGGTCCAATAGTAACTCTGTTCATGGGATTTCTCCAACTGACTGGAGTATTGCACGGTCTACCATAGAGGACTTTGAAAGGGCTCATCTTCAGGGATTCTTGGTAGCCATTGTTGTAGGCGAATTACACCAGCGGCAGGTAATCTTCCCATTTTTTGGGTTGATGCATTACATGCATCCTTAGCATGTTTTCTAATATTTGGTCCAGTATTTCCATCTGTCCATCGGTTTGAGGATGATAGGCGGTGCTAAACAGTAATTTGGTCTCTAGACCATCCATCAAGGATTTCCAAAAGTTGGAAGTAAATTTCATGTCTCTGTCAGACACGATATCCTTAGGCATACCATGTAGTCTGAATATATCCTTCATGAATATGCTGGCGATATCGATTGCCTTGCAAGTCGATTTGACGGGGATAAAATGGGCAAACTTGCTCAATTTATCCACCACTACCATGATGGTGTCATTCTATTTGGTCGATGTTGGTAATCTGGTGATGAAGTCCATGGAAATGGTTTCCCACTTCCATTCTGGGATTGGTAGAGGTTGTAATAATCCTGTTGGGTGTTGGTGTTCTACTTTAACCTGTTGGAATTCTATGCATTTGACTAAGTACTCAGCTATGTCTTTCTTCAATCTAGGCCAATAAAATTGTTTCTTGGTGGCTGTGATCATATTCTGGTATCCTGGATGACCAATATATGGTATTTTATGTAGTTCATCCATTATGAACCTCTTCAAGTCATCACATTCTGGAATATACAACCTGTTTTTGTAAGTTAGAAGACCTCCATCTATCATCTGGTAGCCTTCATACTTTATTCCTATGGGTTCTTGCTCCAGGTACAAGGTCACGGTCTAGAAGAAAGTGTCTGTTTCTTGTGCATTCCTGACTCTTTCCTTGAAATTCGTTTCGCAGGTGCTCACCGCTGCCAGATGAATTGTTTCCATACTTCTTCTAAGGGAATCGACCACCTTATTTTCCTTTCCTTTGATATGTTTGATTTCGAAATCAAACTCACTAAGAAGGGCCATCCACCTAGCTTGTCTAGCATTGAGTTTTGGTTGGTCAAATAGATATTGCAATCCACAGTGGTCTGTCATAAGTACAAATTTTCTTCCCAGGAGGTAATGCCTCCACATTTTTAAGGCATGCACTATGGTAGCCAGTTCTAGATCATGGGTCACATAGTTGACTTCGTTCTCATTCAATTTTCGGGATTCATAGCAGACTACACTTCCTCCTTGCATAAGGACTCCTCCGAGCCCTTCCTTGCAAGCATCTGTGCACACGAGGAATTCAGCTTCGGGATCAATGATCTTTAACATGGGTGCATGGGTCAGTAGATGTTTTAGGGATTGAAATCTTTCTTCACATTCTTGTTTCCACGTGAATTTATCTCCCTTCTCCTGGAGGGCAGTGATTGGGCAACCAATCTTGGAGAATCCTTCTATAAATCTCCTATAGTATCCTACTAAGCCCATAAAGGATATGATATCTGAAACATCCTTTGGAGTAGGCCATTCCATGATAGACCTGGTCTTGTCAGGGTCTACTGCTACTCCTTCTTCAGATATGACATGACCCAAGTAATGTATTTGCTTCTAGAAAAAGTTGCACTTGCTAAATTTGGCATAGAGATGATGTTCTCTTAACACTTGAAGCACGAGTCTAAGATGTTCCTCATGTTCCTCTCTATTCTTGGAATAAATTAATATATCATCAATAAAAACCAGTACAAATTTGTCAAGGAATGTGGTGAGMACATTGTTGATCAAGCACATAAAAGTGGCAGGGGCATTGGTTAATCCGAATGGTACTACCACAAACTCATAGTGACCATATCTCGTCTTGAAGGTAGTTTTGTGGATGTMTTCACCCTTGATTCAGACTTGATGGTATCCAGATCTCAAGTCAATCTTTGAGAAGATGGAAGCTCCTCCCAACTGATTGAACAGGTCATCGATCCTGGGTAAGGAGTACTTGTTCTTTATGGTTACCTTGTTTAGTTGTCTATAATCTATACATAGTTGGAGGGTACCATCTTTCTTCTTTACAAACATAACTAGTGCTCCCCATGGAGACACACTCGGTCAGATATAGCCTTTGTCCATCATTTCTTTTAGTTGTAATTTAAGCTCAACTAGCTTGGGTGTGCTCATCCTGTAGGGTGTCCTAGACACTGGCACTGCTCCCGGTGCAAGTTCTATCGAGAAGTCAATGTCCCTTCTCGGAGGTAGACTCAGTACCTCTTCCATAAATACATCTCTATATTCTCTTAGTGTGGGGTGGTCTTCGAGGCTTGGTTTGTCATATTCAGTTGATTCCAACACCTGTATCGCATAAAGTAGACATCCCTTTCTCCAATACTTTCTCATTTTAAGGGCTAATATTCATCTCACCAAGATAGGTTTTTGGATCCCTCAAAGGGTTATACTTCTTCCTTATTCACCTACACATTTTAAAGTTTTATGGTAACAATCCAATATGGCTTTATATGTGGCTATCCAGTCCATTCCAATCAATAGGTCATATGATCCTAGGGGTAGTATGTTAAGGGTTGCTTGGGTGGGGAATTCACCCATAGTGAATTGGCAAGCTGGTATGACCTCCACTACCTTTCTTTTGGTGCCAGTGGCTAACTGTGCCATCCATGGCTTGGTGTGTTTATGTGGTTGTAATTTACACTTATCAATAGCCTTAGGAGATATATAACTCAAATTTGAACTAGGGTCAATTAGAATAGACCCTAGATGGTTGGTGATCGTACCTTCCATCTCCACCACTGAAGCTTGGTGGCCATCTTGTTTATTATCCAAGGCTATATAAATTTGCGGCACACTCCTGGCCACATCATTGATGGTGGTAGCTTCTTGAATGTTGTAAATTCTCTGACTGTTCTGTTGTCGGTGCGGGCAGTGCCTCAGTAGATGTTCTTCTCCACAACCCCAACATTTCAAGGGTTCTCTCTTTGGGTTATCAATCTTTCTTGGGGTAGATCTAGAAGGTTTATTTCCGCTCTGGGAGGGGAAATTATGTTGGTGTACACGTTGGGCTGGGAAGATCATCCTTGAGTCCTTCTTATATTTTTTAAATCTTGGGGATTTAAACCCCTTTTTCTGGAATCCCAAACTATTCTTCTGCTTCCAGTTTTCGTGAGGTTCTGTCCAATGCCCCAGTTGTTCGTAACAATATCTTGCCTTTCAGATAGTGTCTTATAAGGTCTTTGGCTCATCAAACTCAATCCTGTTCTGATAGTCCTTAGGTAGTCCACTGATGAATCGTTGCACCTTTTCCTTCTCTACTTTTATATAGGGTACGTACCTCAACAATTCGAGGAATATGCTGACGTATTCCTCTATGGTGCATTGCCCCAGTTTTAGTTCATAGAATTCTTTAGTCTTTTCGTCGAAATACATTTTCGACAGATACTTCTTTCTAAAGTATTTCTGAAACCGTTCTCAAGATAGGTCCTCTTCGTGAATCCCTTTTACATTATTAAGGTCTTCCCACCAAATTGAAGCCTTTCCATTCAAGTTGAAAGTGGCTATTCGGGCCTTCAATTTTTCTGAGAAGTCATGGACTCTAAAATACTTCTTTAGTCCAAGAAGCCAGGCCTCTGCTTCCTCCCATTTCTTTATTTCACCATTGAAAGAGGGTGGTTTAACCTTCTTGAATTCTTCGAGATTGTGACTCTTGGAATGCTTTCGCTTCTTCCATTTTCTTCAGGAATAAGAACGAGTTCTGCTACTAGAATATCCCTCTGAGTCACCAGTTTCCTTTCCAGAGGAATCATATGACGCTTGTCCCTTATCTTTGGGGTGGACCTTTCTCGAGGTACTCTTCCCAGTGTGGCCACTTGAAAGACCACGTTTCCGTATCCCAGGTGGACTTCAACTTTTCTTTGTCTGTCATCGGTCCACATGACTAGTGTCAGGTTCATGCTGCAATTGTCTTTGTATGTCGGATAAGCTCTGCAGCAAGACTGCATTAATTTGTGTCTACTTCTCTTTCTCTTTTATCATCCTCTCGTTGTCGGCCTTGTAGCTCTGTAGTTCAACCATGAGGCTTCTCACAGTCTCAGCTAGATCGAGAGGGGTCTCTACCACTCTCCTTTTGTCAGACTCTTCATCTCTATTATGGGAGCCATCCCCCACTTCTTGGTGTGTCACCATTCGATGCGTCTGCAGTTTCTCATGGTTGATCGTCTGCTTGTTGTGGAAGAAAATGCTTATTGTTAGTTAACATTATATTCATTCACAATCAGTGCATAATTCATATTTTTTCAAACGCACACATATTTTTTAAAATGCACACACAGTAGGAAGTTTCATTCTTAACTTCAGCTTTTTTTAAAGGGGTTAAGATAGAGGGTTACTCCTTTTAAGAGTACTTCAAATAGAGTTTTGGCGCAACTTGTTCATGAGCCCAAGCATGCCAAGTGTTTTAACCATGCTCTGATACCAATTTTTCACACACCCACTATCGCAACTTAGATTTTTCATCTTTTCCTTCAAGGAACAGAATCCTCGAGAATTTTATGGGGCCTAGCGCAGACCCTCTCCTTCCTTATATTCCTCCCAACGACCATAAGTTGGCCTTAGCGCAAGCGCCTTTCACAAATCACGAGTCGAGAATCAATACTCTTGACTCCCTTTTCTCCAAACACCGATACCCGAGATATTATATGGATATGGATCCTCCTCACTAGCGCTTGCTACATGTAACCGTAGGCTAGGAAAAACACTAGCACCACTCACAACCTCGCCAGTTGAGGTGTTGAGCTCTCATGCTCCTCCTTCGTGAAACCCCGAGATGCGAGAGGTAAATGATGTGTGGACTTTGCCAAGGCGATGTGCACACGCCACTTGTCAACCACGCTATAACTCTGCTCATGATCTGTGTCGTCATTGCCCATCGCACAAGGCCTCGACTCTCAACGTTTCACGGCCTTAGCAATCAAAGTGAAGCTTATTCATCCTGTGAAACCCTGAGCCATGATAAGTCAACAGTGGGTTGACTCTTCCCCAGTGTGACACATGTCCACCATAGGTCACTGGCTTCCTAGGTTAAATACTATCTCTACTCGCATCTCGCGACTTTGTGAGTTGGAGTGTTGAGCCCTCATGCTCCTCCTTCACGAGTTTCCGAGATACGATAAGTAAACAATGGGTTGAATCCTTCCCAGGAGACATGTGTCCATAATATATCACCCGTTCCCACCTTCCTCTGGGTGTTTATTGTTATGCCACCTGTCAACCATGCGGTCCCCACTTAAGGATGGGTCACGTGATGGAACGAGCCCTCGACGTTCATCTCTTCGCGACTTCCACAATCGAAAGGAAACTCTCTCAAGTTTCGAACCTCTGATAGGCAATAACCGCGAGAGTTCTGATCCAACGGTTCTCCCGTGCCTTGGATCCAATGGTCACGATCACATCGCGATCTTGTAGATCGTGATTTCATGCAGTCCTACCCTTGACCACTCCAAGTCGTGAGTCAGTGAAATGCTACTCTCCTACCTATACAAAGGCTAAGATCGATGGTCATTAGGGATTTATTAGATCTTTGGATCTATGGTCCTGAGTCCCATCGCTACTTGTGAAGGCTGAAAGGGGTGAGGTATTAACGTCTATGCTCCTTCTCTAGATCCATCGGTCTTGACAGATCTGGGGTATTCCTGAAAGGATTTCGACCATTCGTCTACCAAGTGATAGGGCATTCCCTCTTTCTATAATTGGGCTCACTATACCTTCTGAGCTTGAATCATGAAATCCAACTTCTCAGGGCTTCAAACTCCCATGACTCCGATACCTTAGAGAGTTATCCTTCCTTGTGTAAGGTTTCCAAACTTAACCATTTATACAAAAACCAACGGTGACATATAAACATACACATGCATCCATTATTTTCAGTTTAAAACACCAGGCAATCATTCTACATGGGAATTATTATGGGAATATAAATACAAGCATGCATTCATGATATTTAGTTCGAAATACAAGGTATAAAACACTTATCAAATCTACCAGGTGTGATGCAACTTCTCAGAGGGGTGCTCGTTTCCACCCAACCATAGGCTTAGTGAATCCAAATAGATTTACCACTAGCCACCCCCGAGCTAGACCACGATGCTTTGAGGTTCAGTCTCCTACTTCCAGCTCAACCGAAATCAAGGATGAAGGTTACTCTCCTTCTCCTGATACAGGAAAACAATCTAGGATGAAGGTTACTCTCCTTCTCCCGGTATTGAGAACTCCCTGCGTTTCTAGGGTTTCTCCAGTTCTCTTTCATGATCTCTGTCGCGCGCACTTCTCTATCCTTTACCACATTTCCTCCCTTGCCAATTTCTGTATGAAAGGTTGTGTGTGGCGCAAATTCCACTGTCCATGGTCAGGTCTAAGGGTTGTTACGGATGGGCGGTTCATCCCCCATCCCCTCATTAACTCTTGAGGAGCCTCCCCACCTACCAATCTGACGGGAAATCCATTCCAGGATCAAAGAGTTGCTTTGGTTTGTGAGCAAGTATAAACCAATATAGTACTGGCTAGGTGGAAGTTAACACAACCATTCCAGGTCCCTTCCACCACCTCTCATTAGCCATCGTGGTCTCTTTCAACACATCCCCTCTCTCAGCAGTCACGCAACACATATTCATAACATAATTTACATTCATCGACCTTTTATACAAAGGTACGTCAAGTTAAACATTCACATCTTTGAGTTTGCCATAGTTCTTGGCCAATATAGTTATTTTTACATACTGGGGGAAACAGGGTGTTACACAAAGCCTCTTGGAAACTGGTCCAAAATCGTCTTGTAAAAATCAATCCTTGATCGAATATGATTCTTTTTTGCACCCCATGTAATATCACAATATCGTTAAAAAATACTCTAGCTATATCAGGTGCCTAATACATCGTACGCACTGGAATAAAGTTTTCACTCTTTGTCAGAGTGTCAACTACCACAAAAAGTGAATCGTGTCTTCTTGCCATTAGTGGAAATCCAACAATAAATTCCATCGAAATGACTTCTCATTTCGATTCAGGGTTAGCCTGTGGTTGTAACAATCCTGTTGGATGTCTATGTTTATCCTTCAATTGTTGACATTCTATACATCTCACTGTGTAACTAACTATATATGCTTTCATTCCCTTCCAGAAGAATAAAGGCTTAAGATATTCCTTCATCTTTGTGACTCCCGGATGAGCCATTGATACTGCTCGATGTGCTTCACTCAAGATCAAACTTCTTAGTTTGTCGTTAGGAGGTATGCAAATTCTTCCATTAAATATCAGCAATCCATCATCGTCTAGTGAATAACCTTCATACTTTGGTACCATCATGGTATCTTGTCCAATATTATTCTTAACTTCTTTATACCAGTCATCATTGTTTAGTAAAATTAGAATATTTTCTCAAAGATTCATCTTAAGAGGTAATACTAAAAATATGCGTGGTCTCCTACTGAACGCACCTGCCACTCAGTTCACAGTTCCTTTAATGTAAGTAAATTCAAAATCGTATTCGTTAAGTAATTATGAACAACGACTTTGTCGCGTGTTTAGGTCACTTTGTATAAAAATATGTTGCAATCCACAATGATTTGTATTTAATTCGAGTTTTCATCCAATCAAATAATGTCTCCATACTCTCAAGGCATAAACAATATCTCATAATTACAATTTATGTGTTGCATAGTTCTATTCATGCTTTCTCAATTTTCTTTAAATGTAAGAGATCAATCGACCATCTTGCAACAAAACTCCACCTGACCCTTCCTTGGATGCATCTATGCATACCTAGAACTCATTTTCCATGTCAAGGACTTTTAGTATCAACATTGTCATCAACATCTCTTTGATCCTTTGAAATGATTCCACGCATTTCTCAGTCCACAAGAACTTCTTATTCTTCTTCTGCAATTCCATGATCGGATTTGCTATCTTCGAAAATCCTTCGACAAATTGTTGGTAATATCCTACTAAACCCATAAATCTGCATACTTCTTGTACATTTGTTGGTTTTGGCCATTCCATAATAGCCTCCACTTTTGTTGGATCCACAATGATACCTTCTCCACGTATGATATGTCCAAAGTAGTGAATCTTAGATTGGTAAAGAGAGAATTTTGATAGCTTCCTGTACAATTTGTTTTCTCTTAGGCTCTATAGAACCAACCTTAAGTGTTCATCATGTTCTTCCTTTATCTAAGAATAAATCAATATATCACCAATAAAAACTTGAACAAACTTGTCCAAGTATTTACGGAACACCCCATTTATCAAACTCAGGAATACCCCCAGGGCATTTGTCAATCCGAACAGTAAAACTGTAAACTCATAGTGTCCAAATATCGTCTTAAAAGAAACCTTAGGGATATCTTCTTCTTTAATCCATAATTGGTGATATCTTGATATCAAGTCAATTTTAGAAAATACCATCGTCCCTTTCATCTGATCAAACAAATCATCTATTCTTGGAAACATATATTGGTTCTTGATCGTCTCTTTGTTCAATTGACAATAGTCAATAAAAAGTCTCCACGATCCATCCTTCTTTCTCATGAAAATAACAAGTGCACCCCAAGGTGACACACTTGGACGAATAAGTCCCAAATCCAACAATTTATTCAATTTTATTTTCAACTCATGCAATTTAGGCATTGAAATTCGGTAAGGAGCTATTGCAATAGGTTCAGTTCCTAGTTTCAAGTTTGTTGTAAACTCCAACTCTCTTTCGGACGATAAACCAGGTAATTCTTCTGGAAACATGTCTACAAACTCTTGCACTATAAGATGGTTTTATAATCCTTCTGCCTTGCCCTTTTCATTCAGTGATAATATTTCATATAGTCTGCATCCCTTGCACATACTCTTCTGCAATTTTAGGGAATAAATGAACCTCAAGGACACTCCCTGGTTTCTTCCTACAATCACTCTACTTTGTCCCAAATCATCGGTCAAACATAATCATTTCATATTATAGTTAAGTATCGCATCATGCGATTCCAACCAATCCATACCAATCACTATGTCATAATATCCTAAGATCGTGACATAAAGATCTACCTTTGTTAGAAATTCTCCCAAGTTAAGGCTACAACCTGCAACCTTTCCTCCAACCTTCTGTTTGGCACCCGATGCCATTTCTATGTAACTAAACTTGTCCTTCTCGATTTCCTTTACCTTAATTATCTTCAACGTTGCACTAGAGATAAAGCTCTTTGTAGCACCTAGATCTATCAATATATTGTAGTTTTGGTCTACGATTGTACCTAACATCTCTAACATAGTGGATTGATGCTCAGCCTGGCTGTGGTTCACTGCTTCATGTATCCTGTGGGCTTTGCCCAAATCTCCAACTGTAGTGGGTCCTGATGATCCGGTTGCTCTGGCCTTCTCAATCGGATAGTCTTGTTGGTAATATGGTTGAACACATGTCTAAAATCCAGTCTTCGGTCCAGTGCCCCTGGTCCCTGAAGTAGAAGTTGCTAGTCTAACAACCTGTGATCCTAGTCTGTTTCGTTGAACATGCCTATATTGTTGTTGCGGTTGGAACTGTTGTTGTTGTGGTCCTATGTAATGGGTCCTCTGTCGAGGAGTCTGTCATCGTGGTGTCTTAAACATAGATCCTCTAGGCGTATCTTGATTCTCTGCAGTATGTCTTCATGGTGCCTGATGTTGTTGCGCTCTTGATGACGTCTATCCAATTTATCTAGAAGTATCCTTTCCCTAAACCCCATCGTTCAGATCTTACTCAACTATGAGGGCCTTCTAAACCACATCATGTAAATTCAGAGGCATTAGAATCCTCACCTTTGCATGGATTTTGAAATTAAGGTCGAACACAAACTTGTTTACCTTCAACCTCTCTGTGTTCAGATGTGGGGCATACCTAAGTAGCTCCATGAATATGGCCTCATATTTTGGCACTGTACAACTACTATTTCGTAAGACTTTGAACTCATTAAGATGGTGCTCAATGAATTCCTTAGACAAGTACCTCTCCCAAAACCGTTCCTCGAACAACTCCCATGAAATGTCTTCGACAACCATGTTTAGTTGAGGTAGGAGCTTCTTACATCATAGAAGAGAACTCCCCTTCAGTTGAAATACCGCCATGTGAACTTTCATGTTGGAGGTATAATCACAAAGTGCAAAGCACATTGACATGTTCTCCAACCATGCCTCAGTGGCTAAGCCATCTGGGGCACCCCAAAACTCGGGAAATTTCACCTTCTCGAGTTCTTGATGTATGCTACTAATACTAGCTGGGGTGCATTGTGAACCCTCATTGGGTACACATGCTCTTCCCTCATATCTATATAAGCAGTTGATCAACACCTATGACATCCTATGGAAGGGTCTCATCATACTTACTACATCTCCCACAACAATATGCTCTTTATAAACATTATTCTCACCTTCCTAGGGGTTAGACCTTTCGGGCGTGGATGTTATCAGAGGTGTCACACCTCTTCCTCCAACACCACGTCGTCTACTTCCCCTGCATCCTCTAACAATGATTACCTGTAAGAGAAATTTTAAATTTTTATTAGCGATCTAATTCAATCATTTTGTTTAACACAACAGATGGTGTAATGGTCCAATGTCGCATGGTTGAACCCTCTCTGATACCATATGTAACAATCCCTCTGTTACGCCATATAAGTACTTGTGGAACAGTAAGAGTTATTTTATTTTTTTGACATCCATAACACATAATTTGAACCAGTGAAACGAGATAGCGACATACATTCCAATACTCATTCTATTTCTCTCATTTCATGGCACTACTAGATTTATATACCACTTAATGCATTAAGGATCTACCACGTCACATATAATAACATGCAAGCTACCCACCCAACCTATCCTACAAGGTTAGGACCTCCAAGACACATAATCAATGCTCAAGTCTAGGATTTATCCAATTGATCTTAACCATTTAAGGTCTCAAGACTAACGACTATTATGAGGAACAAGGAAGTATCTAATTCCCATACCTTCAATATATTCCATAAATCAAATAATTTCCAGTAGTCTTATGTGCAAATTTTCTTCAAAATGACATAGAAAATCTGGTATCTTCGTCATCACCTCATAACACAATGTATAATATTTCAATAATTCATCATCTTACGTATTTAAAGAATAGGAAGCAATCCAATAAAATCAGGAAATAAACTTAATCAGTAACAGAGACCTTCAAAATGAAACCTAATAAGATGACAATTTTGTCTTACTCTAGTTTACTGGGAAAAGTGACAACCCTACAAAGTACACCCAAGTAGAAAGATATTGATCTATATCACAAATTAAATGAGGAAATGAACAACAAAGAAAATCTCCCTGCACAAAGTAGAAATCATAAGCTTACTCTATACTTTTGTGAACCAATAGATACTATGAGGAAATAAACCTACAACCGAGTGAAAGTCTGTTCTAAGATTGAGTTAATACGTTTCTGTAAGGAACCTGAAATTCCTCTTCTGGGTGTCACAGTGCAACACTTCCAGAGCCAACTCTAGAAGTGCATGAATAGGCTCCTTGAAATCCCAAGTTCAGAGGGAACAATCCTTGGTGTGCACAGATATCCTCTCAAGCTGGGAAAATGTCTCTAACCTTCGGAACTACGAATCTCAGAAGAGACAGTGAAAACATACACAAGGGAGGTGAAAAATACACACTCAACAATTAGAGTCCAGAGCTCAAGAGGGATGCATTATTGAGTGTTGGAGTTCATTTCAAAGGCAAATCTCAAGAGGGATAGTGTGTGTAGGGTTCAAAAGAGGAAATCAAAGGTTGAAATCTCTTCGAAGGAGACCAGTGGATGGGATTTGATCATGAGGAAATCAGAATCCCCATGACTGTATGATCAGAAAAAATATGCGTACTCGTTAAAACCCGGAGACCTTTGGGCTTCTTCACTTCGGTAGATCCGAGTTATTTATCTTAAGAGAACCTCGAAGTCCAAAGTTATGATGATGTACACCGTATATCAGTGAGTGATATCTCTCCATTAGATCCACATGAGTACGACGATCTAGTGATATTGGGTTTGTAACTGTAGAGATTAAAGAAACCCCAAAGCTCCGAAGTTCTAGAGTGAAGGAAAGTCATATATCTGATGATCGATCAAGGTCTGTTAGATCTACGAGATTTTTTTATTCGACGGTTCGATTAATCGACACTTCAAAACTAATTGAAACGTAAAGCTAAAGGTTAAGGAACTCCCAGAGTCCCGAAGTTCGGAGTAAATCCTTACTGTCCAATGTTGGGTACACGTGTCCGTAGATCCAAAGTATTCAAACTTTGGCCAATCGGGAGGTGGTGCGTGAAATTTGTTTTGATGAGAAAAGTCTCGAACTCTCAGAGTTCGTAAGTTAATACTGACCGTTGTCGACGGTTAATCAAGGACCTTCATAAAGGACCTTCATATCTAAGGGTTCAACCTTCATTAGTTCGGAGGTAACGTGAGTTGTAGAAGAAAACACCTCTGAATCCCGGAGCTTCAGAGTTACTTCTAGACGTAGATCGGAGCAAGGTAAAGGAACCATTCATCTCGATTTAATCAGGATTCGAATCTCCAACTAAGTTAAGAGGTAAAATTTAAGGATTACGAAAACCCCGAAGTTCTGAACTTCTGGAGTAAAGGAGATCCGTAGATCTAGAGAACAATCAAGGACCATTAGATATTCAAGTCTTAGTCCTTCGAAGGTTCGATAGTTTGGCACTCCAGAGGAAATGGGTTGATGTTTAAAAAAAAGGAGAAACTCCTCGAGTTGCGAACTCCGGAGTGGACGACAACCGTTAATTTTAGGGCCATTGTAAATTGTCATATCTCCAAGCTCTTCAAAGGTTCGGTGATCCAGGTGGACCAATTTCAAGTTGTGAAAGCGGGGAAAAGCCTGAATTCTGGAGTTCCGTAGTGGATCTCCACTGTAGAAACTCATGTAAGGAAAATTTCCGCCAGCCATTATATTAGATTACTAACAATTACAAAGGAAGTTCGGGTATGTTTAACCTACGACTATCGATCAACTCAACTCAAGACCGGATTTGACCGGTTAGCACTTCGGGAGAAAAGGAGTGTTTATTTTGAGAAACCTCTAGAGCGCCGAAGTTCCGGAGCCCTGAATAGCACCATTTTTTACCAGCACTAGGTTCTAGCTCCTGGTCACAAGCATAACTTTGTTTAGGAAAATTGGCTAACGCACTACAAGTTAAAATCATAATTCCAGATACTTTAACAGGCCTTCCCCGGTCCCAAAATTTTTGGTTTTAAAAATACAAAACACAGATACTTTAGTTTATTATTAAGTTGGGTTTATTAGTGATTTATACAGAAGATCTACATATAAATTCAAATTAATTCAATTCACCAGAGAATTTCATGATGTAAACTCAGATCCAAATCCTTAGTTTACCAACGAACTATTCATTTTTAAATTCCTAAAATAATCTCAACAAACTCCAATCACATGAACTTCAATATGGATGAAGATACAAATTTTAAGAGAACATAGATCATACACAATATAAATTCAACTTTACAATGAGGATCATGCTGCTCAATTTAGGGTTCGGAAAACATCTGGAATTACAACGAAAGTTTAAAATATAAACACTGTAAAAAAAAAATTGTTTGTTTGCTAATTTTTCTGTGATCTGTGGGACTAGCCCGTGGATGAGAAACCGCGATTTAGGGGCATCTAAGCTGTCAGAATCACTCATGGATCACACCCAGCCCGAGCCACACCAACCCTTAACATGGATGGAGTTTTTGTCCCCGCAGGTTTTGAACCGATGATTTTAACATGACGGAGTACCTTAGTAGCACACTCCATCACCAACTATCTACACCTCGGGGACATAAACACTGTAAATATTATTCATTTGCAACAACTATAATTTAAAATTTTATCTCTGAACTAATTCTCGTTGACAAAAAATGTAACCATTAGCATTCATGATTTCCAGTGATGTTATAGAGACTCAATCAAATCTATTATACTAACACACTCATAATATAAATGAATTCAGAATATAAAAAGAAATACCAGAACCAATGAATGTTGTGTAATGAAGATGGCCTCCAAGTCTTGTGCTCCTTCCTTTCCCTTGCTTTCTAATCGCAGAGACTTCATTGATACCTCCTATACAACACTAGGGGTACTCTTCTTCCCCCTTACCCCCCTGAGCCACAAAGGGGCCAAACACAAAAACCAGAACCCAGTAGCTTCCAAGATTTCCTCACAAGGAAGAGCTTCCACTATTTTCACAAGCTTGGAGTCCCAACTCTCACAAGTAAAACATAGTCAATAAGAAATTGGGCAGTATAATATTGTTCCCTAAAATTTCCATCCCCATCCCTTCTACATCAATTGCTTTATAGAAATATTCCTCATGGGCATCTGTCCCTGATGCATAATTCATTATTTTTGTATAATTTAGTTAAAGGATTATTCACTCACTACATGTGTCACATTCTCCCTAGGTTGCACAAGTAATTTTTTATTTTTATTTTTATCTAAAATCTACTTTTCCTCACATTTCCCCATGTGTTCCTAATTTTCGTCTTAGTTGTCTCTTAGTTTCCCAATCCCTTAATTAATGGGTGTCTCATAACTATATTTTAGTCAGAGTTAGATCATGAGTCTTCTTCCAGTTAGGCTAGGGTTGGTTGATTCAAATTCTATTTTATGCACAACCCATTCTCTCAAGTTGTTATTTATTTCTGAATAAAGATTCCTTATTAATAATTTCATGCATACATGTGCATTTAATTAATTCTTTAGTTTTTTACTTCCTAACTCCTAACATTTGATTTCCTTCAAATCTTTAACTCATGTCACAATTAAATTAGTCCTTTATTTAATTTTAGAATCCGACTTGGACTTTTTTTAGGATTTAATAATTAATAATCTTGTGTTTAATTAATTATTTTAATCCAACAAGGTCTAATCATTCCAATGTTTTCTAGGCCACCTATGTTTATTAACTCAAGTTTCAATTGTGTGACGTTCCCTTCAAGACTCATCTTCGTGCTCCAAGGGTGGCACTTGCGTTGACTTGTTTTAGAAGTTTTTCCAACCCATTGGAGTCAAAACTTCATTCAGTTGACCTTGTGAGATACTAAGGGCTTCTAAGGAATAAGGACTCCGCCTTATTGTGCATCCATTAGAAATATTCATGAGTGACTGTCTTGGTCTTCCCTCACGATATCATGGACCTATAGAACTAGTTAATCGTTAACCTACCATTTGAGCCATGATGAGAGTGCTAGTAGTCTGTGATAGGGACTCTGCCACACCTCTCCCTCATGTTTTGTTTATGTGCAAGGCCCCTTTACTCCTTCCATTGAATTAAGCCTTTGATTAATACTCAATGCTAATTGAATCATTGACCTGTCCTTGTGGTAATACTGGATAGAGGACACCACAGAGATTCACAACATGGTGTTGGGGAAGGAGGTGCAATGCCTCCAGAAGCGCACATGCCCTAGGAGTCTAAACCCCAAGGGGAAGAACATGTCCTTGAGTAGGAGTTGATTTTTGTAAGGGATGTGGATGGTATGACAATGTCCTTCCAGGGAATTTCATATGCCTTGATTAACCTTCTGCATTGAGATGGGGCTAGGGCACCTATACCCCTGAGGGTCCATAGCGCAACCCAACCAGACTGGTAGCGTTCATGAAAAACTCGAGAGGGTTAAGTTTTCGAGTCCACGAGTGCCAGGGATGGCTCAGTTGTCAAGGCATGGATGGAGATAAAGGCGATGTTCTTCACACTTCATGGTTACGACCTCCAGCATGAAGATCTGCAGGGAGTTCTTTAACTAAAGGGGAGCGCTCTTCTATGGTGGAAGATGCTCCTACCTCAGTTAAACATGGTCATCAAAGCCGTGTTATGGGAAAATTTTGATGTATAGTTCCAAGAAAATTAATGTCAGAGGAATTCATTGAGCGCCAACTTGATGAGTTCAGCTCCTTATGACAAGGTGGTCGTACGATGACAGATTATGAGACCATATTTATGGAGCTACTTCGATATGACCCGCATCTGAATGTGGAGAAGCTAGAGGTAAGCAAGTTTGTGTTCAACCTTAACTCCATATTTCATGCAAAGGTATGGATCTAAATGCCTCGAGCATTGCACGATACAGTCTAGTAGGCCTCATAGATGAGAAGGATTGACCGTGGGAGTCAGGGCATGACTCCTATAGGAATGTTTGGGCTGACGATGACCGGTACACAACAACATCAAACACCAACCCAAAAAGACATCTTGGTATCAAGATACATTTATAGAACCCTTGTTCATGACACCATGATGACATGATATTTAGCAGAAGACCCCTATAGGGACTGCCCCCAACAGTCACGGTTAGGCTTGTCAGCAAAACAGACCAGGATCTTAAGATGGTAGGCCAACAAATTCTACCTTGTGGACTAGGAGTATAGTACTAGAGACAAGGGTTGGAATTGTGGAGATGCCACCTTACCAGAAAAATTGTCTGGTTGAAAGGGCTTGATCGACCGGGTCAACAAGACACACTATCATTTGGGAGACGGGAAAGTCCCATAGGATTCATGACCGCGGTGAATAACCAATAGGCTGAGCACCATTCCACTATTGAAGGCTAAACATAGACATCTGACAGGATTTCTACGACCACACGCTATTCCAGAATTGAAATGGGAGGTCATTTCGATGGAGTTCAATAGGGAAATTGTCACTAACGGAAAGGAGGCACGATTGTAATTTTTTTGATAATTGACACTCTGAAGAAGAGTTCACATTTTGACCCTGTGCGTATGACTCATCAGGCATCTAGGGTAGCTAGAGTTTATAACAATGAGATATTGAGACTGCCAGACGTACCAAAGGATCATGTCCGATCGAGGATCGGTGTTTATAGGACAATTTTGGACTAGTTTCCAAGAGGCCTTAGTAACCCCACTTAAATTTAGTACCACGTATTACCCAGAGGCAGATGAGAAGACAAAACGAATGAACCAAAATTTGGAAGGTTGTGTTGNCGATCGAGGATCGGTGTTTATAGGACAATTTTGGACTAGTTTCCAAGAGGCCTTAGTAACCCCACTTAAATTTAGTACCACGTATTACCCAGAGGCAGATGAGAAGACAAAACGAATGAACCAAAATTTGGAAGGTTGTGTTGTGTGTGCGTGTGTTGGACCAACACAACATTGGTAATAGTTCTTGCCACTGGTAGAGTTGGCTTACAACAATAGCTATCGAAGCACCATTAAGATGGCTCCATGTGATTTTCTTTATGGGTGACTGTGTCAGAGGCCTGTGAGTTGGGATCAACTTGAGGATAGGGTCCTGGTGGGACCACTATCGATCCAAGAAATAAAAGAACAATTACAAATGATAAGAAAAAGGGATGGAAGAAGTGCAAGATCGACAAAAGAGTTTTGTTGATGTGCATAGTGTTGATCATTTATGAAGTTGGCCTATTGACTAGCCATGCCTGATTCCTGAGGAGTATGCATGATGTTTTTCTTGTATTGGTTGTGACATTATGTCAGTGATCCTACACATGTGATTGACTTGAGTTCTTGTGGGTGTCGAGCGAAGGTGTGCTCACGACGGAGCCAAACCATGTTATGGATCATTGCATTTGACAGCTACGACGTCGAACCGTCGATTAGGTCAAGGTCTAGTGAGACCATCATAGACCACACTCGGCTACATGGGAGGACGCATATGACATGCGTCAACAGTTTCCATTTTTTTTTTATAGCTAGACATTTAGATATTGTCATATACTTTATTTTTGCACTTGTATGGTGTGTAACTTCAGGACGAAGTTTAAAACAAGAGGGGATGTATGTAACATCTCTCTCTTACACGCACCTAATGTGACTTATTTCTTGAGGACACTTGCATGCAAGTGATCCAATTCATTATATGATTGACTGCTTAGCTTATGGATTCTGATATTGAGACTGTGGATTATGGTGTCATGTTGTGTTAAGTTATTTATGTATAGACATGTGTTATTCACTGGTTTCTCCTAAGTGTGCAGGAATCTAGATAGATTGAGGATGTCAATGTCATCGATGGACCTCCTTGGAATCCAGATCGAATCGGGGAGTGGACTGTTTATGGTTTGGGTATTTATGTTATTGCACATATGATTGGTATATTATGATGTTGATTATGGATCACTGACATGTTTCATTGATGGATGTAGGCTGACGATTTATTGCTAATCAGACTCACATTTGGAGTAAAGGGGTCCCGCATGACAACCCAAGATATTGAAGGAGACATGTGATAGCATCCCTACCACAACCTACTATCACTCCTGTCGTGGCTCGAACTGTAGGTTAATGATTACCTGTTTCGAGAGATCCACAATGTCGTGAGGGAAGACTGAGACAGTCACTCACGAAGATTCTAAGGAGCATGCAATAAGGTAGGGTCCTTATTTCTTAGAGGCCCTTAGTCTCCCATAAGGACACCTAATGGAGTGTTGACTCCAAGGGTTTGACGTCTACCAAAATCAGTGAAAATGAGAGTGGCACCCTTGGAGAACATAGTGCGTCTTGAAGGGCACATTGCATAAATGAAACATGAATAAAGGCGAGTGGAACCCTTGGAGAACATAGTGCGTATTGAAGGGAACATCGTAGTTTTTAAACACATGTGAGTCAATGAACCTAGGTTCCTAGAAAACGATATATTACCTTGACATGGTCATCCTTAAAATAATTATGTATCAGTAAAAGTTTATTAATTATAACTTTTCCCTTAAAATTTTGCTAAGCCTAATTGAAATTAAAGCCTAGGTCTAAGTAGGATATGAGAATAAAAACTAAATTAAGCAATTAATAAAAGAGGAAAAAACAAATTTAGAATTAAAAGGGGGATTAAATTATCAAAAAAATTAATTGTTGTTTATGTGCAAAACTTTCTAAATTCTAACTTAGACAAAAAGGTAAAATTAATTGGTAAAGCATTGTGGAACATAGAAGGGAATCTAGTCTAGAGAAAATTCCTAAAATGAACTCAACTATGATTTAAGAAATGCGTTAGTCATTAAAGGAATGTGAGAGAATAAAGGGACATCAAGGAGCGGTTTTAAGAATGCTTTTAGGTGGATGAAGGAAATTGACAAATTAATTTAATTAATTAAATGATTTTTTGGTGAAACTAAGGGATCGGGTGACAAGTGTATGGGGGAGAATATCCCTAATAAAATTTTAATAAAAAGAATTAAAAGTTCATTTTGGAAACTAGTCACTAAGAGAACTCTATTAAAGAAATGGCAGAGGAGGGGAATGGATCATGACTAGTAGGTGTAAGGTTACGCTGCCAAATTTTTCTTGACCGGTTTTTCTTGTGGGAGTTGGGATACCCATCTTGAATAGAAAGTGGTAGCTCGACCTTGCAAGGAGAGTTGGGAGCTAGATTTTATCTAGTTGTGTGCGTGGCTCCTTTGCGGCTTGGGGGGCTCAGGGGGAAGAAGAGTACCCCTAGCGTTGGCTGAGAAGTGTCGGTGAGGTCTCAACGATTATCAAGTAGAACAAGGAGGGTCGTCAATTGTCGAAGAACGTCTCCAAGGCCAGTTTTGTCGATGACGGTAATTTCGATAAGTTAAATGGTACTAGGTTGATAGCATATGTATGGTTTAATTTTCGCAATTCTCATGTCTCCTTGTTTTCGCAATGGATCTAGTTTAAATAAGGATTATTTATGTAATTGATGTCGCTTTATTTCACAATGGAACTAATTGTAATAAGGATGATATATATAAATTCATGTCACATTATTTTCGAAATGGAGCTGATTGTAATAGGTTGATTGTATGTATTTTGTCATCGCTTCTTTTCTGCAATGGATTTAATTGTGATAAGTCGATTATATATATGCATTATGATGTCGCTCACTTTTTCTTGTACTTGTTAATAAGTTTAATCTATTAATACGATTCATCTTCAAATGTCATGGAACCTTGAGACAATATCATTACTATTATATTAAGTTATGTTCATTCCTTGTGAATTTATTTCTGTTCTTGACTGAAATCTTGAGTTATAAACTATTCGCATGGATACCTCCCTGATGTATAGTATCTTGATCTTAGAATAGGTGTAAAAAGACAAGAAGTTATGGTGGGACTTGTTGTGTTTAGTTGGTTGTATAAATTTTAATGGACCTCCATTAAGGTAGTATTCATTGATTTTGGATCCGAAGTACTCCTGGAGAATTTTGGTGGAACCGATCGGATTGAGTTGCTGCCCTTTGAAACTGAAGCCACATCCCTCTTGTTGAGGACGCTCTTCATTAAACCCTTAAGGAGGAAGATCCATCGTGCCCCTTGTTTACGAACTTGGACATCCTTAACTACCTTAGCATTTATTTGTCACTGGTGCAAAATGAGCTACTGATTTAATTCTTGAGCTCTAGTTTTCCTGCTAAAAAGGAGTTTACCTTTAGCGTTTTCACTCAAAAACTTAAACCTGAGATCCTTTTTCTTCTGTGAATTTAAGGCTTATGGGGTCTGCATTGTTCTCTGCGTTGCAGAGTTTTCCTTCTCCATGTTTCGGGGAGCTAAAGGGGGCTTTGAGTCTCCACCCTTCCCCGCTTGATCTTCTTAAACTCGCCGTTCTCATAATTTCTCAATGACAAAACCCTTTCCCATTGATTGTCTTCGCTCTGTTGTTCGGCCTCTCTTTCAGTCCTTCGATTTGCGTTTTTACCCATGCAAGAGCATTGCTCATCCACCTTCCACGATTCGCCTGGCTCGGGGCTTTGTTCTGATTTTTTTTCACCCAGTTATCTCAGTGTCTCTCCTCTCCCGAGTTGTCAGCGTATCAGGGGATTGTTTTTCATTTTTTTCTCCCAGCTAGCTCTGCCTTCTCTCCTCTCAGAGCTGCCAGCGTAAGGGGGTTTTCCATCTGCGTTTTCTTGCATTCCCAGCGTTTGTGCCTCCAGTTACTCCCTTCGGGATGGAGATATGGGTCACCTGGAGCGCCCTCTCACACCATGCAAGATTCCTGAGATGGCACGTTGGTGGTTCGTGCTCCTGTTGCCCTCTTTTTCAAGAGGAAGAGGCTTACGATTTTCATTATCACTGAAGGTTACAGTGTTGTGGTCACTGCCTTCTTACCTCCCTTGGGTTTCCTTGAGCACCCCTCTCCTTAATCTTCTCACCCTGCAGTTAACGCTCTCCTTCAACCCTTAACTCCAGCACCATCTGGCACACTGTCCAGTGAATTTAGCTGCTCACGATGTCCTCGTTCAATAACTTCGTTTTGGGATTCCCTTCCTACTCCACCTTGCATGTTAAGATGTTCCTGGGTAGATGAACAACCGCCTTTTCTTAAAAATGGATTTAATTATTTACCCAGTGAGTCAAAAAGACCCTTTTGTCCTCGATTTTATAAAAGTAATGGCAGTGTTAACTTAAAATTTGTTTAATGGATGTAAAATCGTAAGTCATATTTTGATTGGTGGTTCCAGTTTAATTAAACCCTCTTCATTATATTCATTAAAATAGTATTATTAATGACGATGATTTTTATTGACAATCATTATTCAATACTAACCTAATGTTATATTATTGATTTTGAATGGTTATTGAATAAGGTTGATAGGGTAATAATGGTTGAAAATGATTATTCTTTCAAGTCCTTATTTAATAGCGAGAAATTGTATATGTGTAATTACTTCAAAAGGTGACATCATACTGGTACATTATTATAGCGATGTATGGAGAGGTTGGGTAAAAACTAGATGTAGGGAGGTGTGCTCTTTATACCTAGACATATCACCTTTAAGCTAGATGGATGCATCACTTATGGATTGATTTTATGAAGATATTATGTGGATCCCTTGCACCTTGATTAAGGATGATCAATGTTTAATTAAGTGATTATTAATAAATGCATGCATCAAATTGTGATGATTTATGATTAACCTGTAGTTAGATAATGCACTCTTCTCAAACAAGTGATTACACCTGCTCCTCAATCCTTGTTGCAGTGACTGTTGAAGTTTTTCCTTCTCTTCCACTTGAATTGATGTTGATCACTCTTGCGCCTTGAACCAAGTTGAAGTGTAAATGTTTACGCCTTAGTTACTAATGCGCTTGTCACAATGTTGTTGTATGAATTCCTTGATTGGATTATTGCGCGCAATGATTGATAAGTGAATATGTTAATCTGGAAAAAGAATTTTACTGTGATTATTATTTAGATATTTGTGCACATTTGTGAATGATGATGCATGTTCAATTTAACAAATAAGGTTAAATCCCCGCATTGGATATGTATTGTATAATGTTTATATTCTACTCTTCTTGAACGCAATAAAAATTCAAGGTAACATATGGTTGTTGGCTATTTACTTCTTGCGCCATGAACAAATTATTGTAGTGAATTATTGTATAGATTTTATATTCTTGCACGCCTTGGAATAAATGTCGACTTTTGTTGACTACACTGTGCCCTTAAATTAATGCTTTTAATTTAATGCGTCTGAAATTAAATGCTAATTGATGAGTATGTAATTAAGACTGATGTAAGATGGTTGAACATATAGCTTGTTACGCCATGGAATTTTTGATGGTTTTAGTCTCGCGAAACGATTGACAATTGATTATGTTATCTAGTAATGGGATCGCGCATGCACCATGGAATAATTGTAGTTTCATTGTTGATTTCTTTGTTGGGTTAAGTGCGTGTCTGGAGTAAAATAGATGTTTCCCTTGCACTTAGAAATAAAATAAAATTGTTTTCATTGCGCCCTCTATTGTGTCCTTTATGATTGATTTAGGATTCTTTGCTTACACCTTGGAATTTTAAGTTACTTGTGTTGATTACTAGAATTCTATGGTGCCTTGATGATGATTTGATGATGTGTCATTAATTTCGCTATTAATTGTGGTGTGTAGTTCCTAATGCAAAGGTAAAAAAAAATAAAAATTTACCGGTTGTATTATCTCTTTTGTTGTTGTAACGGTGGGGCCGTTACAAATAAGTTGTTCCTTAGAAATAAACTATATCTTTTGAGGATGAGTGATGGTATTTCAGTAACTGATAATTTAAATGTGTTTAATACCATAATAAGTTGGTTATCATTTGTAGATATAGAAATCATTAGGGAGGAGAAATGTATCAACCTATTATGTTTTGTTCCAGACCACTGGGATAACTTATTCATGGATATATGGAGTAATTGAACCACATTAGTACTAGAAGATGTGGTTGCATCTCTATTGTCAGAAGAAATGAGAAGGAAGAACATGGAAGGATTGACCAAATATGCTTTAGTGGTGAGAGGTAGACCAGTTGACATAGAAAAAGGAAAATTATCCTATAGAAAGTCTAATTCAAAGGGTAGATATAAATCCCCTATTCAGTTGACGAGAAGATGCCAAAAATGTAGTAAATCTAGGAATTATAAAAGGAATTGCAATTCGAAGGAAATTGAATTCACTACAGGATCCGATGAGAATAAATCGACTAAGAGAAAGACTACTCTAGACAAAGGAGGCGATGTGTATCTGGCATCGACAAGTACACAGTTGGATCAAGATGTTTGGTTGATCTACTCAAGAGAATCCTATCATATGACACCACATAGAGAATGGTTTTGTTTATATAAACGATATGAAAGATGAGATGTGTTCTTGGGGAACGACTCGATAACCAAAATTGTTGGATGGGGAAGAGTCTGACTGATATTGTAGGATGGAAGGAGTAGAACCCTTCCAGGTGTGCTACATATTCTAGGTTTGGAAAGAAACCTGATATATGTGAGTAAGATGAGTGATGTAGGAGTGCACACTCCATTTTAGAAGGATACATGCAAAATGGTCAGAGACACAATGGTCTCAATGAAAGGAGTTTGGATTGGAACCCTATACAAGTTATTAGGGAATGTTGACTCGACTGGATACAACATCATTGTTGTTCTTGAAGTCGACATGACCTTGAATCGACTTGACTCATCTCGTTGAGTCGATTCAAACTAACTCGACAAGTCTTCATCAAGTCGACCTGACCATGATATGGCACGAGAGGAAGGGATATCTATGAGAAAATGGACTTCAAACTATGTGCAAAAAAGCTATGGTCAAAGGTTTTCCTGAATGTAATTTAGAAGTCAACTTTTGTGAACATTTCATATATGGAAAAAAAATCAGGTTAGGTTCCCATATGGAGTGACAAGGGAAAAGGCGATTCTAAAATTGGTTCATAGTGATGTGTTTGGACCTGTGACAGTGCTTTCATTTGGTGGATCCTTGTATTATGTATCCTTCATAGATGATTTTTCTAGGAATACATGGATATATTTATCGAGGAAGAAATTATAGGTTTTTGAGAAAATCAAAGAGTTTAAATATCTTGTAGAAAACCAAACAGATAAGAAGATAAAGGTGTCGAGAATTGATAATTGTGGTGAATTATGTGGAAAGTATTTTGAGCGGTTCTGCAAGTAGTGTGGCATAGCACGCAAAAATAACACACCATATACCCCACAAAAAAATGGATTTGCGGAAAGAATGAACATAACATTTATGAATAAGGAAAGGATCACACTCAGTGGTTCTAGGCTCACACAATAATTCTAGGTAGAGGCAGTCGATACTGAAAATATCTGGTGAATTGTCTCCTTCGTCGACACTATTCGACTCAACTCCACATGAGTGTAACAACCTCCTCGTTACGTCAACAACTCTTTAACAGGTGCAATTTTTTTTTTCTCTTTTTTGTGTTTAAGGTGTGTGCGTGCGTGTAAAAAGAACAAACACACTTGACTCTACGTCGCCACCCGAAAACCAACAAGACGCAACCACGATGATCACAACAAAAAGAACGAAGGCGCACAATAAGTAACTGCAAGCAACAACGACCATAGACATAAGGCGCACAACAGGTACCGCAAACATTTAACGACATACTGGGTTATGCACAGTACGAACACAGAAGGAAGAATCCATGGTAGTAGATTTTACTATTTTTGCACAGGAAAGCAGGGCGTTTAATCTTAGTTCTCTGCTCCGGAGAGAGAGAAGGTCAGATAGGCTCCTGGCCGACTGCTCAGGCAGAAACTAGTAATCTCCGTCAGGTGTGTCGCAAGAGTGGAAACCCTGCCTTTAAAGGGCCCGAGACTCTTGATATGGCACTGGATTCTTTACACAAAAACAAACACGCACACAAACTTATATACTAGGCTACATGGAGGTGTCTACATCCCTCCCGACACAAGCAGACCAAGCAATCCAAGCCAACCAAGTACAACAAAATCAACGGACAAACACGACCTCTATGGACGACGCATGTCAGAAGGACTCCGACAACGACCAACCACTAGAGAGACTTAACGACATTAATAACATACCATTTACTCCATTGACTTCTATTAAACGACGAGTTACCAACCCTGCCTTAAATAATGTACATTTAGGTAATTGCCAATCCCCGATTACTTAATCATAATCATTGAACGTCCTTAGATTTAGGGACCCTACGTTTACAAGTTATCGATCATAAATAAGTTACCCTAACATCACCCAACAAACCTTATCATCGCCTTCTATATCACAATATCATTGCACTTAAAATAAGGATGACTTTACCTTTTATTTGGTGTTAATAACAACGGATCTACCCAAAACCTAAACATGAATGACCTTGTATTTACCTTTATAATAGAATAGCATTGTAAATTGAACTAAAGATTTCTTTTCATTACAAACCATTATAATAAAATAATCGCGATTAACTTGTTAAATTCGAAATCATTGGGAAACATATGGCAAATTGGATTTAAAAATTTTCTTTATTGCAACTCATCCTTTATTCAGCTGGAAATCATATTCTTTTAATAAAATAGCATTGTTCTTTAAACCAATAATGACTTTTCATTACCATGACATTGCAAATAGAATAATCAACGATTAACCTAATAAATTAAAATCAAAAGGGAAACATATTGTAAATTTGTTTAATAGCAATCCAATTTACATGAAATTCCATTACCAACGCAATCTTCAATGATTTGTACACCCCCATTTACCCAACCATAAGGACTTAATGCACTTAGTTCTAGACCTTGTGTTATCTGCTGTTGATTATAATTAGTTTTTCCTCCCCACCATAAAATATCAACCATTTATCATTTTTCATTGCTTAGTCTAATGCCATGACCATCACATTAAATCTGATACCTTATTTATGTCAACTACATTAACCTTACCCAAAAGATAACAACATTAACCTTAACCATTCCATAACCATTAGGATTAAATTTAAACGATTCATTACATAATCATCACCATAAAACGACTAACAGTAATGTTAACTGGACCATAAGCATTAACAATAAGTGTTGCATTACATTTTTCATTACCTAAAACCATAATAACGTTATCATTAACTTGACTGTAAGTATTTACAATAAGCACTACTTTACATGGATCATCATCCTAACACTATAAAAATATTTAACATCATTTTCTTAAATTGACTAATTTAAAGCATCGAGCATGGTGTAGTGCATGGCGCATATTAAACTACTGCATTACCCATGTGAACATGAACTAAGTTATCTAAGGGAGGTGCATAGGGCATAAGATCTAGATACGGTGCGTAAATAGCTAAACCTTCTACATAGGAGCTAAAAGTGGAAGGTAAGATGCGTGCCCATACTAAAAGGGTTGACCTAGGCGGGGTAGAAATTTAAACACTTGTATCGAGTCAAATGGACATTATTTTCTATGGAGAGAATTTATACAAGAGATGCCAAATGCATAGGTGTAGTTAAGTTTCTGTCACAACAGCAACGCACAGGTGTCATTTAAGTTTCCGGTTCAGAAAGAAGTCACTGTTGTGCAAAATAAGTCATTTTCTGACTTAGGACAACTCCCAATACTGGCGTTAAGGATTCCTGCCACAAGTAAAGATCTGAACGCTGGACGCTACCCATAAAAATTTAGGAAATAAACATGGCATTAACATAAAGCAAGGCTTGGTAGTTAATTTTAGCGTAAGGCTATCAAGGCTACCTGTCAATTATCCCAAGCGGAATCCTAGAGTTAAAATAGCAATGAAGGGAGTTTAAGACCATACGGCGCCAGGCAAGGGAACGTGTCAGGCAAGGCGCAGTCAAATGAATGGCAGTCATGGTCTATATGGCTGCAACCCCACCATTTCTACCACGCGCCAGACTGTTAAAAAAAATATAAAGTGATACATACGACCAAAGAACAGGAAATTGACACAACTCGTTCACTCTACCCCACACAACCCTTTTTGTCACCGGGGAGAGACTCGAACGTTGGACCTCTACCATTCCCTTCGGACTGCCCTTGACTTGTTGGCAAATGTAATGAAGGCCGAACTCGCTAGCTGCAACTGAACAGTAAAATCGAGGGTGAAAGAAAAAGGGTGAAGTGAAACTTGCAGAAGGGAAGGAGGTGCATGCCATAAGGGCGAGAATGCAAAGGAGTAGAATGACAATAGGGACGCGATCCATCAAATGATTTGCCAAGGTAAAATTTAAACAAAAACGTCAACAGAAGACCAGAGCTGGATTCGCCCTTTAACTACAGCCCAATATCAAGGATCTTAAGGTAACTAAAAGGTGGTTGTCCGAAAATATTATTATCGGCGAAGGCCTATCTGAGATATACACCAAAGGCAGATGGAGACTAAATTCTTTTAACTACCCTTCCACTGTTCTAAAAGCTGAGTTTAAAAAAAATGGGTTGCTGAATTTTGGTTAAGAATTTGTAGCCTGAGACTGAATTCATTTTCAATCTAGTACCTTAATATAATGCAGACACAGAATGATAAAAGTTTCCCCCTCCCCCTTTTTTTTTTCTTCCCCCTTTTTTTTCAGGTTCCAGGTAAATGCAGGCACAAAATCCAATAATTCTACCCAATGCCAGAATGTCGAGGAAACAAGTAGACACGCAATTTAATCATTCTTTTTTTCAGTCAAAATTTCCATTAAGCATGCAAACTATATCCTAAATCCTACAACATCCATCATTCAACAGAGAAGCATACCGTTGCCTTTTTCCTGCTCCAAGCGTGGTTCGCATGCTCCATCCCACTCCTGCTCCCCGACCATCGAGACGACACCGGTACCTCCCAGCCAATCGCTAGGGGTACTCTGCTTCCCCCTTAGCCCCCCGAGCCGCAAAGGGGCCACACGCTATCCAGAAGGTATGTCTAGCTTCCCAGATCGCCTCGCAAGGCTGAGCTACCACTCCTATCCGAGCTGGAAAATCCCAAATCCTCACAAGCAATCAGTCAAGTCACAATCCGGCAGCGTAACGTTACGCTAACAACCGATCCCCTTCTTCCTCATCTCCCTTTTATTTTATAGAGTTTTGAGACCCACCAACTTTCCTAAATCACATTTATTTTAAGTTTTAATGAAAACCCTCTAAAAATTCTCTGTCTTACAAGTGTCATTCATCCCCCATGTTTCTCCCAAAATTATTTTCTTTAAATTTATTAAAAGACTCATTTCCCTCACCCACCTAGAGTCACTCCTAAAATTACTCCTAGGTGTTCCTAGATCCCCTTACATGATTTTAATAACTTTCCCTAAAATGAAGTTGCTAAATTTAGTTCATTTTAGAAAGTTCTTAATTGCAGATTCTTTACTATGTTGACTTTGCTTTTTACCCTATGTCCCCTTCTTTCCTTTATTATGTTTCCTTTATTCTTAGTTTCCCTAATTTTATTATTCCCTTCATTTTTTTTTTAAACCAAAAAGATAAATGCGCTAATTAATCTTTTCATTTTATTTTTAAATTCATAACTTTTTATACTCCCACACGTTAAATAATTTTATTTCCTCTTTACAATTTAAAACCACAAATTTTAATTAAATTATCCCCCTCTTCACTTTACCCCCCCTAAATTTAAGAAGATTAAAACCATTACTTAAGTGGGTTTTAGTGTACATCTTTATTTTTATTTTTATAGGGTCTTTTTCTTAAGGTTAATCAAATTTTTATCTTGGAGAAGTTTTTAGACTTAGGTTTAGATTTTGAACTGGGCGACAATTGTTTAGGGGGAGTCGTTTTAAGAATTTCTTAAGGCGTTAAAGTCTTAGGGCTATCTAGATTTGTTTCTTCCTCAACATCAATGCGACGTGCCCTTCAGGACGCACCACGTGCTCCAAGGGTGCCACTCGCCTCGTTCGTTTCTTTTGCGCGACGTGCCCTTCAGGACGCACCACGTGCTCCAAGGGTGCCACTCGCCGACTTGTGTTTCTTTTGCGCGATGTGCCCTTCAGGATGCACCACGTGCTCCAAGGGTTCCACTCGCCGAATTGTGTTTCTTTTGCGCGACGTGCCCTTCAGGATGCACCACGTGCTCCAAGGGTGCCACTCGCCAACTTGACTGATTGGTAGACATCTATAACCCCTGGAGTCAACACTCCGCCAGGTCAACTTGTGGGAGACTAAGGGATCTAAGAAATAAGGCCCCCGCCTTATTGCGTTCCCCTTAGAATCATCATGAGCGAATGTCACAGTCTTCCCTCACGGCATCGTGGATTCTCTCGAACTAGGTAATCGTTAACCTACAGTTCGAGCCACGGCGGGAGTTCTAGTAGGCTGTGGCAGGGCTGCTGTCCACACCTCTCCCTCAACCTCTCTTGAAATCGTGTGTGGCCCCTTTACTCCATATGTGAGTCTTTTCGGCAAGCTATCGTCAGCCTAGATCATCAACAATCATGTTAGAACATGTCAACATCAAATCATCAAATCAATGAAATATCACAGTAATTAAATCAACCCAAATAGCACACACCCTGACTCAATCCGGAGTCCAAGGGGTTCCACTGATTCCTCTACATACTCAAGGTCCAAAACCCTGCACACTCAATAAAACTGAGTCAATAGCACCTGTCTACATCAAATAGTAAAACATCATGTCGTCTATCATAACGCATCGTAATCAAGTATAAATGTTTTATCATCATAAGAGTCCAGATCACTTGCAAGCAAGTGTCCTAAAAAAAATAAGTTTTCTCAGTGCGCCAGAGCGGGATGTTACATACACCCCCTCTTGGTCTAAACTTAGTCCCGAAGTTTCTTAGTATAAATGCCGAAATAAATGTATCACAGTATCATAAGTCTATCTATCAAACAAAAATGGAAACTATTGGCGCATATCATATGCGTCCTCCCAGGTCGCCGAGTGCGGACTATAACTATCCCACTGGACCTTGACCTAATCTACCGTTTGACGTCGTAAATGTCGAACGCGATGATCTAATATGCGGACCGGCTCAGCCGTGAGCGCTCCCTCGTCCGATACCTGCAAGGAACTCATGTCAATCACGTGTGTAGGATCACTAATATAATGTCTCAAAACAGATACATGAAAAACATCGTGCATACGCCTCAAAGAATCAGGCAAGGCTAGTCGATAGGCCACGGGCCCCTTTCTCTCCACAATCTTGAAAGGTCCCACAAACCTAGGAGAGAGTTTAGCTCCCTTTCCAAACTTGATAGAACTCTTATGCGGTTTAACCTGCAAGAAGACTTGATCGCTGACCTCGTAACTATGGTCGACTCGGTGCACATCGAAATAACTCTTTTCTCGATCTTGCGCTTCTTTAATCCTTTGTCTTATGGTTTGCATTTTCTCTTCCATTTCTTGGATTGCTTCTAGTCCCACCAGGACCCTATCCTCAATCTGATCCCAACTCAAGGGCGTCCGACACGGTCGCCCATAAAGAAACTCAAAAGGCGCCATCATAATGGTGCTCTGGTAACTGTTGTTGTAAGCGAACTCTACTAGAGGCAAGAATTCCTCCCAATGCTTTTGTTGGTCCATAACGTACATGCGCAACATGTCTTACAAGGTTTGGTTCATTCGTTCGGTTTGTCCGTCAGTCTCTGGGTGATACGCAGTACTAAGATTAAGTTGGGTTCCCAATGCCTATTGGAAACTCGTCCAAAATCATCCAGTAAACACCGATCCTCGATCGGATATAATCCTTTTAGGCACGCCATGCAGCCTCACAATCTCACTGATGAAAACTCTGGCTATGTCAGGTTCCTGATACATCGTACGCACATGAATAAAGTGAGAACTCTTCGTCAGAGTGTCTACTACTACGAAAATCGAGTCGTGTCTCCTCGTCGTCAATGGAAATCCAACAATAAAATCCATCGAAATGACTTCCCATTTCGATTCCGGAATGGCATGTGGTTGAAGTAAACCTACCGGGTGTCTATGTTCAGCCTTTACCTGCTGACACTCTAGACATCTGGCCACATATTTGACTATGTCAGCCTTCATTCCCTTCCAGAAGAATAAGGGTTTAAGGTCTTCCCTCATGTTCGTAACTCCTGGGTGAGCCATGTAAACTACTCTATGAGCCTCGCTCAAGGTCAACATCCTTAACTCGTCGTTTGGAAGTACGTAAATCCGACTTCTAAACCTCAATAACCCATCACTATCAAATGAAAATTCCTCATATCGTGGTACCATCATTTTTTTTTGTCCGATAAAATCCTCGACTTCTTTGTACCAGTCATCGTCACGCTGTAAAGTGAGAATCTTCTCACGTAGATTCGTCTGAAGAGGCAACACCGAAAAGATGCGTGGTCTCCGACTCAAAGCATCAGCCACTCGGTTCACTGTTCCCTTTATGTAAGTAATCTCGAAGTCGTACTCGCTAAGCAATTCCGACCAACGCCGTTGTCGCGCGTTCAGGTCGCCTTGCGTGAAAATGTGTTGCAGCCCACAATGATCAGTCTTTAATTCAAATTTTCGTCCAACGAGGTAGTGTCTCCAAACCTTCAAGGCATAAACGATGGCTAATAACTCCAAATCGTGCATCGCATAGTTCTCCTCATGCCTTCTCAGTTTCCTCGAAATGTAAGCAATCACTCGTCTGTCTTGCATCAAGACTCCGCCTAAACCTTCCTTGGATGCATCAGTGCATACCAAGAAGTCTGCGTCCATGTCAGGGACCTTTAGTATCAGCGTTGTGGTCAACAACTCTTTAAGCCTTCGAAATGCCTCTGCGCATTTCTCGGTCCAGACAAACTTCTTGTTTTCCTTCTGCAATTCCGTGATCGGATTTTCTATCTTCGAAAATCCCTCGACAAACCGTCGATAGTATCTTGCTAAACCCATAAAACTACGCACTTCTGTGACATTCATCAGTGCAGGCCATTCCATAATAGCCTCAACCTTGGCTGGATCCACGGCGATACCCTCGCCGGAGATGACATGCCCTAGGTAGTGAATCCTCGATTGATAAAAAGAGCATTTGGACAACTTCCCATACAGTTTGTGCTCTCGTAGACACTGTAGTACCAAGCACAAGTGCTCGTTATGCTCCTCCGTCGTCCGAGAGTAGATCAAGATATCGTCAATGAATACTTAGACGAACTTGTCCAAGTACTCGCGGAACACCCCGTTCATCAAACTCATGAATACCCCTGGGGCGTTTGTCAGTCCAAATAGTAAAACAGTAAATTCGTAATGTCCAAATCTCATATTAAAGGTGGTCTTAGGGACGTCATCCTCCTTGATCCGTAACTGGCGATACCCTGATCGTAAATCGATCTTGGAGAACACCGTCGCACCCTTCATTTGATCGTACAGATCGTCAATTCTTGGTAAGGGATACTGATTCTTGATCGTATCCTTGTTCAGTTGACGGTAGTCAATGCAAAGCCTCCATGATCCATCCTTCTTTCATATGAAAATAACCGGTGCACCCCACGATGATACACTAGGATGTATCAGTCCCAGGTCCAACAACTCCTTCAGTTGCATTTTCAACTCTTACAACTTCGGGGTCGACATCCGATAAGGCGTTCTTGCTATCGGTTCGGTCCCCGGTTTCAGGTCTATAGTAAACTCCAATTCTCTTTTCAGCGGCATCCCAGGCAACTCCTTTGGAAATACGTCTGCAAACTCCTTCACCACCGGAAGGTGTTTTAGACCTTCTGCTACTCCCTTTTCGTTTAGCGCAAGGATCGCATAAATATTTCACCTCTTGTGCATACTCTTCCGTAACTGTAAGGAAGTGACGAACCTCAGTGATACTCCCTGGTTTCGTCCTACAATAACATGTTTCTGTCCCTCATCATCGATCAAGCTCAACCGTTTCGTCTTACAGTTGAGTATCGCCTCATGCGATTCCAACTAATCCATACCAATCATGACATCATAAGATCCTAAGATCATGACGTACAAGTTGACCCTTGTGACAAACTCTCCCAGGTTAAGGGCACAGCCCGTAACCTTTCCTCCAACCTTCTGTTTGGCTCCTGAAGCCATCTCTACAAAGCTAAACTCGTTCTGTTCGACTGCCTTTACCTTAATCCTTGTTAGCACTGCACCAAAAATGAAACTCTCAGTAGCACCTGGGTCTATCAAAATACTAAGGGTCTGGTCAGCGACAGTACCTGTCATCTCAAGAACAGTCGACTGATGCTCTGCCTGGCGGTTATTCACTGCTGCATGAATCTGATGGGCCTTGCCCATATCTCCCACTGTAGTGGGTCCGACTGATCCAGATGCTCTGGTCCTCTCCACAGGACAGTCACGCTGGTAGTGTGGCTCCCCACACGTCCAACACCCCTTCTTCGGCCCCGTAGTCCTGGTACCCGAAGTAGAAGATGATGGCCCACTGGCCTGAAACCCTAGTCTGTTCTGCTGAACAGGACTAAACTACTGCTGCTGTGGGCGACGTTGCTGCTGATGCTGTGGTCCCCGATAAGGTGCCTGCTGCTGAGGCAGTGGTCGTCGGGGTGTAGCGAAAGTGGATCCTCTCTGGAAGCCACGATATCCCGAAGTATGTCTCGCTGGTGTCTGATGCTGCGGTGTACCAGATGAACCCTGCCCTGCTGGTCTCGCTAGAGTCCTGGTCTGACCCCCACTGATAAGCTCCTCCTCTACTATGAGGGCCTTTTGGACAACGTTGTGTAAGGTTTGAGGCATCAGGATCCTAACCTTTCAACGCAGGCTGCCGTTAAGGCCAAACATGAACCTGTTGACCTTGAGCTTCTCAGTGTTAAGGTGCGGAGCATACCAGAGCAGCTCCATAAATCGTGCCTCATACTCGGGCACCGTATGACCTCCCTGTCGTAATGCGTTGAACTCATTGAGCTGAGGCTCGATGAATTCCTCTGAAAGGTACCTCTCTCAGAACCGTTCCTCGAACGGTTCCCATGACACATCTTCAATGACCATGTTTAGCTGTGGCAGGAGCGTCTTCCACCATAGAAGAGCGCTCCCCTTCAGTTGAAAGACCTCCATGCAGACCTTCATGTTGGAGGTATAATCGCGAAGTGCGAAGCACATCACCATATTCTCCAACCATGCCTCGGCGGTGGCACCATCTGAGGCACCAAAGAACTCAGGAAATTTTACCTTCTCGAGTTCATGGTGAATACTACCTGTAACGGCCGGTGCACGCGGCAGAACCTCAGCGGGTGCCAGCGCCCTGGCCTCATCTCTGTCCAATCGGCTGATCAATGCCTTAGACATGCGCTGAAAATATCTCATCATCCCAACAACGTCTCTAACTGCTATCTGCTCCTTTCCGAGAACCTGCTCGCCTCCCTGGGGGTTACAACCCTTAGGCGTGGATGCTACTGGAGGCATCACACCTCCTCCCCTAACACCCCGTCGTCTGCCTCCGCGGCGTCCTCTAACCATGATTACCTGCACGCACACAATCAACTCGATCAACAACAGTATAATCAATCAAATCATGTCACGAAAGCCGTAGCGAATCCCAAGTCGCGGGTCGAACCCGCTCTGATACCATATGTAACAACCTCCTCATTACGTCAACAACTCTTTAACATGTGCAATTTTTTTTTTCTCTTTTTTGTGTTTAAGGTGTGTGCGCGCGTGTAAAAAGAACATACACACTTGACTCTACGTCGCCACCCGACAACCAACAAGATGCAACCATGATGATCACAACAAGAAGACCGAAGGCACACAACAAGTAACTGCAAGCAACAACGACCATAGACATAAGGCGCACAATAGGTACCGCAAGCATTTAACGACATACTGGGTTATGCACAGTACGAACACAAAAGGAAGAATCCATGGTAGTAGATTTTACTATTTCTGCACAGGAAAGCAGGGCGTTTAATCTTAGTTCTCTGCTCCAGAGAGAGGGAAGGTCAGATAGGCTCCTGGCCGACTGCTCAGGCTGAAACTAGTAATCTTCGTCAGGTGTGTCGCAAGAGTGGAAACCCTGCCTTTAAAGGGCCCGAGACTCTTGATACGGCACTGGATTCTTTACACAAAAATAAACACGCACACAAACTTATATACTAGGCTAGATGAAGGTGTCTACATCCCTCCCAACACAAGCAGACCAAGCAATGCAAGCCAACCAAGTACAAAAAAATCAACGGACAACCACAACCTCTATGGACGACGCAAGTCAGAAGGACTCCAACAATGACCAGCCACTAGAAAGACTCAACGACATTAAAAACAAACCATTTACTCCATTGACTTCTATTAAACGATGAGTTACCAACCCTTCCTTAAATAATGTACATTTAGGTAACTGCCAATCCTCGATTACCGAATCATAATCATTGAACGTCCTTAGATTTAGGGACCCTACGTTTACAAGTTATCAATCATAAAGAAGTTACCCTAACATCACCCAACAAACCTTATCATCGCCTTCTATATCACAATATCATTTCACTTAAAATAAGGATGACTTTACCTTTTATTTGGTATTAATAACAACGGATATACCCAAAACCTAAACATGAATGACCTTGTATTTACCTTTATAATAGAATAGCATTGTAAATTGAACTAAAGATTTCTTTTCATTACAAAACATTATAATAAAATAATCGCGATTAACTTGTTAAATTCGAAATCATTGGGAAACATATGGCAAATTGGATTTAAAGATTTTCTTTATTGCAACTCATCCTTTATTCAGCTGGAAATCATATTCTTTTAATAAAATAGCATTGTTCTTTAAACCAATAATGACTTTTCATTACCACGACATTGCAAATAGAATAATCGACGATTAACCTAATAAATTAAAATCAAAAGGGAAACATATTGTAAATTTGTTTAATAGCAATCCAATTTACATGAAATTCCATGACCAACGCAATCTTCAATGATTTGTACACCCCCATTTACCCAACCATAAGGACTTAATGCACTTAGTTCTGGACCTTGTGTTATTTGCTGTTGATGATAATTAGTTTTTCCTCCCCACCATAAAATATCAACCATTTATCATTTTTCATTGCTTAGTCTAATGCCATGACCATCACATTAAATCTGATACCTTATTTATGTCAACTACATTAACCTTACCCAAAAGATAACAACATTAACCTTAACCATTCCATAACCATTAGGATTAAATTTAAACGATTCATTACATAATCATCACCATAAAACGACTAACAGTAATGTTAACTGGACCATAAGCATTAACAATAAGTGTTGCATTACATTTTTCATTACCTAAAACCATAATAATGTTATCATTAACTTGACTGTAAGTATTTACAATAAGCACTACTTTACATGGATCATCATCCTAACACTATAAAAATATTTAACATCATTTTCTTAAATTGACTAATTTAAAGCATCGAGCATGGTGTAGTGCATGGCGCTTATTGAACTACTGCATTACCCATGTGAACATGAACTAAGTTAGATAAGGGAGGTGCATAGGGCATAAGATCTAGATACGGTGCGTAAATAGCTAAACCTTCTACATAGGAACTAAAAGTGGAAGGTAAGATGTGTGCCCATACTACAAGGGTTGACCTAGGTGGGGTAGAAATTTAAACACTTGTATCGAGTCAAATGGACATTATTTTCTATGGAGAGAATTTATACAAGAGCATCCAAACGCACAGGTGTAGTTAAGTTTCTGTCACAGCAACAACGCACAGGTGTCATTTAAGTTTCTGGTTCAGAAAGAAGTCACTATTGTGCAAAAGAAGTCATTTTCTGAGTTAGGACAACTCCCAATACTGGCATTAAGGATTCCTGCCACAAGTAAAGATCTAAACGCTGGACGCTACCCATAAAAATTTAGGAAATAAACACGGCATTAACATAAAGCAAGGCTTGGTAGTTAATTTTAGCGTAAGGCTATCAAGGCTACCTGTCAATTATCCCAAGTAGAATCCTGGAGTTAAAATAGCAATGAAGGGAGTTTAAGACCATACGGCGCCAGGAAAGGGAACGTGTCAGGCAAGGCGCAGTCAAATGAATGGAATTCGTGGTCTATATGGCTGCAACCCCACCATTTCTACCACGCGCCAGACTGTTAAAAAAAAATATAAAGTGATACATACGACCAGAGAACAGGAAATTGACACAACTCGTTCACTCTACCCCGCGCAACCCTTTTTGTCATCGGGGAGAGACTCGAACGTTGGACCTCTACCATTCCCTTCGGACTTCCCTTGACTTGTTGGCAAATTTAACGAAGGCTGAACTCGCTAGCTGCAACTGAACAGTAAAATCGAGGGTGAGAGAAAAAGGGTGAAGTGAAACTTGCAGAAGGGAAGGAGGTGCATGCCATAAGGGAGAGAATGCAAAGAAGTAGAATGACAATAAGGACGTGATCCATCAAACGATTTGCCAAGGTAAAACTTAAACAAAAACGTCAACAGAAGACCAGAGCTGGATTCACCCTTTAACGACAGCCCAATATCAAGGCTCTTAAGGTAACTAAAAGGTGGCTGTCCGAAAATAATATTATCGGCGAAGGCCTATCTGAGATATACACCAAAGGCAGACGGAGACTGAATTCTTTTAACTACCCTTCCACTGTTCTAAAAGATGAGTTTAAAAAAAACGGGTTGCTGAATTTTGGTTAAGAATTTGTAGCCTGAGACTGAATTCATTTTCAATCTAGTACCTTAATATAACGCAGACACAGAATGATAAAAGTTTCCCCCTCCCCCTTTTTTTTTTCTTCACCCTTTTTTTTCAGGTTCCAGGTAAATGCAGGCACAAAAATCAATAATTCTACCCAATGCCAGAATGCCGAGGAAACAAGTAGACACACAATTTAATCATTCTTTTTTTCAGTCAGAATTTCCATTAAGCATGCAAACTATATCCTAAATCCTACAACATCCATCATTCAACAGATAAGCGTACCGTTGCCTTTTTCCTGCTCCAAGCGTGGTCTGTGCGCTCCGTCGCGCTCCTGCTCGCCGACCATCAAGACTACACCGGTACCTCCCAGCCAATCGCTAGGGGTACTCTGCTTCCCCCTTAGCCCCCCGAGCCGCAAAGGGGCCACACGCTATCTAGATGGTATGTCTAGCTTCCCAGCTCGCCTCGCAAGGCTGAGCTACCACTCCTATCCGAGCTGGAAAATCCCAACTCCTCACAAGCAATCAGTCAAGTCACAATTCGGTAGCGTAACGTTATGCTAACAACCGATCCCCTTCTTCCTCATATCCCTTTTCTTTTATAGAGTTTTGAGACCCACCAACTTTCCTAAATCACATTTATTTTAAGTTTTAATGAAAACCCTCTAAAAATTCTCTGTCGTACAAGTGTCATTCATCCCCCACGTTTCTCCCAAAATTATTTTCTTTAAATTTATTAAAAGACTCATTTCCCTCACCCACCTAGAGTCGCTCCTAAAATTACTCCTAGGTGTTCCTAGATCCCCTTACATGCTTTTAATAACTTTCCCTAAAATGAAGTTGCTAAATTTAGTTCATTTTAGAAAGTTCTTAATTGCAGATTCCTTACTATGTTGACTTTGCTTTTTACCCTATGTCCCCTTCTTTCCTTTATTCTTAGTTTCCCTAATTTTATTATTCCCTTCCTTTTTTTTTTTTAAACCAAAAAGATAAATGCGTTAATTAATCTTTTCATTTTATTTTTAAATTCATAACTTTTTATACTCCCACACGTTAAATAATTTTATTTCCTCTTTACAATTTAAAACCACGAATTTTAATTAAATTATCCCCCTCTTCACTTTACCCCCCCTAAATTTAAGAAGATTAAAACCATTACTTAAGTGGGTTTTAGTGTACATCTTTATTTTTATTTTTATAGGGTCTTTTTCTTAAGGTTAATCAAATTTTTATCTTGGAGAAGTTTTTAGACTTAGGTTTAGATTTTGAACTGGGCGACAATTGTTTAGGGGAGTCGTTTTAAGAATTTCTTAAGGCGTTAAAGTCTTAGGGCTATCTAGGTTTGTTTCTTCCTCAACATCAATGCGACGTGCCCTTCAGGACGCACCACGTGCTCCAAGGGTGCCACTCGCCTCGTTCGTTTCTTTTGCGCGACGTGCCCTTCAGGACGTACCACGTGCTCCAAGGGTGCCACTCGTCGACTTGTGTTTCTTTTGCGTGACGTGCCCTTCAGGATGCACCATGTGCTCCAAGGGTGCCACTCGCCGACTTGTGTTTCTTTTGTGTGACGTGCCCTTCAGGATGCACCACGTGCTCCAAGGGTACCACTTGCCAACTTGACTGATTGGTAGACATCTATAACCCCTGGAGTCAACACTCCACCAGGTGAACTTGTGGGAGACTAAGGGCTCTAATGAATAAGGCCCCCGCCTTATTTCGCGCCCCTTAGAATCATCGTGAGCGACTGTCGTAGTCTGCCCTCACGACATCATGGATTCTCTCAAACTAGGTAATCGTTAACCTACAGTTCGAGCCATGGCGGGAGTGCTAGTAGGCTGTGGCAGGGCTGCTGTCCACACCTCTCCCTCAACCTCTCTGGAAATCGTATGTGGCCCCTTTACTCTATATGTGAGTCTGGTCAACAAGCTATCATCAGCCTGCTTCATCAACAATCATGTCAGAATATGTCAACATCAAATCAATGAAATATCACAGTAATTAAATCAACCCAAATAGCACACTCCCTAACTCAATCCGGAGTCCAAGGGGTTCCACTGATGCCTCTGCATCCTCAAGGTCCAAAACCCTGCACACTCAATAAAACTGAGTCAATAGCACCTGTCTACATCAAATAGTAAAACATCATGTCATCTATCATAACGCATCGTAATCAAGTATAAATGTTTTATCATCATAAGAGTCCAGATCACTTGCGAGCAAGTGTCCTAAAAAAAATAAGTTTTCTCAGTGCGCCAGAGTGGGATGTTACAATGAGGTATAGTCTCATAAGAATCCTTCACTTTCACATCTCAAAGTATTTGGATGTGATGCATTTGTTCATGTTCACAAGGAAAAGAAGAGAAAGATGGAAAAAAAGAGAGTCGAGTGTATTTTCATTGGTTACAACGAAGAAATGAAAGGATATAAGCTATGGGATCTTGCATCAAGGAAAACAATATACATTCGATATGTGGTCTTCAAAGAAGTTGGAGGGAAGTCCAAGTATGAAGTGGTTCAAATAGAGAAAAATCCAAAGAAGGTAAGGTTTGAATTGAGGAAAGAAGAAGATGATTCATATGAGTTGACCGAATCATATGAAGAGGTGGAAAAACCAATCCTAGTTGTAAGGAGTTCTAAACGAGTAAGAAAACCAGTCAAAAGGTATAATCCACCAAAATTTCGTTCTGCATTTGTGTTAATTTCCACTAACAAGGAGCGCAACTCGGTTAGGGAGGAAATCAAATCGACAAAAAATAAACTCTGGAAGGACGCCATGATGGAAGAAATGGAATCCTTGTATAAGAATGACATGTGCTATTTGGTTGATTTACCTAATTGAAGAAAGTCTATCAGTAGAAAGTCGGTATTCAAGAAGAAGATGAACACAACAGTTCAAGTCGAGAAATTCAAATCTTGACTGGTAGTGAAAGTATATTCCCAAGTCAAAGTATTCGAATTCAGTGAGATTTTTTCTCTTGTTGCAAAATTAACTTCTATTAGAGTACTAATGTCTTTGAATACAACATTTAACCTTGAAATAGAGAAAATGGATGTTAAGACAACATTCATACATGGGGAACTAGAAGAAGAAATCGACATGAAACATCTTGTATGATTTGTAGTAAGGGGTAAGAAAGAGCTAGTGTGAAAATTGAAAAGATCCCTTTATGGTCTAAATAAATCACTAAGGATGTGGTATGAAAATTTCGACACATACATCCTTAGTTTGGGATTTGTGAGAAGAAAATATGATTACTACATATATTCCAAGGAAGAAGGTATTTTTTTTATATATATGTAGAATTGTATTTCAATGACATGTTGTTAATCGAAAACAACATGGATGCAATAAAGGAGGTGAAGAAGGAACTATCCTCCAAGTTTGACATGAAGGATATTGGTGTAGATAAATTCATTCTAGGAATGGAGATCAAAACAGATTGAGAAGCTAGAAAGATCTAGTTGAATAAGAAGAAGTACATTGAAACAATATTTAAACGTTTCAACATGCAGGATTACAAACCTATAAAGGTGTTAATTCATGTGGGATCAAGTTTAATTGTTGAACAATGTCCAAAGACACATGAAGAAATAGATGGAATGGCACATGTTCCTTATGCTAGTTCTATTGGTAGTATAATGTATGCGATGGTATACACTTGACCAGAAATTTTCCATGTAGTGGGAGTGTTAAGAAGATAGAAATCAACACCTAGAAAGGAGCACTAGAAAACTGTTAAAAGAGTATTCAGGTGTTTGCGTGGCACAAAATTTTATGCTATATGCTACCAAGGAAAACCTGGATATTTTATTGAAGTATATGTACATGGATTTGTCGAAACTAACTGGGATGGATATATAGATTGACAAATTTTGACCAGTGGATATGTGTTCCAAATGTTCGGTGGAGCAAATAACTAGATGAATAAGTGACAAGCAATCATATCCTTGTCAACAACAAAAGTTGAATACATTATAGCTCCTGGTGGAAGCAAAGAAGCAATATGTATGCAACAATTGTGTTCAAGGATTGGGTTTGAGCAGAGAGATCTGAAGATAATTTTTGACAGTCAAAGCACAATATTTCTGGAAAAGAACCCATCTTATCATTCCAATACTAAGCATATTGATGTACAATACCATTTCGTAAGAGACATGGAGGAAATAAACAAGGTCCTGCTGGATAAAGTAGACATGTTGGAAAACACAACATACTCTTTGGCCAAGTGTGAGTGATGTGAAGTTCTCTTGGTGTAGAGAGGAAATGGGAATTGTTGCCTTGGGTATATGAAAAAGAGTTCAGGAAACTCTCGGTTCAACAAAGAAGATAACAAGAGGGAGAATGTTGGGTCGTTATATTCTTTTCAGGGAAAGTATAGTCGAGGTGGATCGACTGGTAGTGAAATTCGAAGGTCAAAGTGCTTGACCGGGAAAATGCAAAGTCGAAGTAATCGAAAACAATTTGAACAGGTCAACTGACAAGAGTTCATCAAGAGATTGTGTGGCAACCTAATGAACACCGAATGAATTTCGACTGGTAATCTGATTGGTAATCGACTGTAATATAATCCTGAGATTCATAGGATTTGTAGCCAATGATCTGCCTGGATCTGTAACCATTTTTGGGATCCTTTATTTATAGTTTTTCCTAGTGTAAAGCCTATAAATAAGGCATGGTGTATTCATATTAAGTTGATATTCATGCTAATATTTAGAAGTAGGTTGTTGGTCATGTAGATGTAAACTGAATTGGCTACAGGGTTGTTCTTGTGAAAATCAAGAGGGTATGATGTCGATTATGTCTTAGATGTAGACCAAAGCTATACATGTAACCTTTTATTCTAAATTAATAAGAAAACAAGAGAGAAATATGATGAAGGAATGTTAGTTTTCCCGTTTGGGTCTCTAGGGTGAAATCTCTATATATGTTTTGTGTGATTACCTTGTCATTTAATTTCTTGTTCAAATATGTCTTCCTCTCTTCTATTAGGTTTAACATTGAAGTATATTTTCCTAATAATGACTAACTCCACCTTTCGATTCAGGGGTTGAATTTTCAATATATTGGTTGAAATAGTATTAATTGTCCAATCCATGGTTTCAAAATTATTTTAATTTTAACATATAAAAAATGAAAAAAAAAGGTTACTCGAAGCACCGATTTTTAATTTTGGAGTTGACTTTAAAGTGTTTTATAACAACATTATGAGATTTTTAAGGCCATGGTTCGAATATTTTATTTATTTTGACCCCCATTACCCCCTCAAAAAAAGGTGATACTAGTAGAACCATTTTTTTATTTAGGGGTTAATTTTAAGGTTTTTGACTGAAAAATACGGGTTTTTAGGGCAATAGTTATTGTTTTAAGGCCACATTTGTTATCAAGTTAGTAACTACTCTTTATATAAACTAAATATTCCTCTATAAACATTCCTTTTATTATTTTTAGCTATATGCTTATTTTAATATTCTCAATCTAAAGGATAGGTTTCTTGCATAGTTCCTCTCCTATGTATGTAGGCCTTTGTTTCACCTTGAAAGAGAAACTCATTTCCATTCACATAAATTGTGAATTTAGTTCTCTTCTTCATCATAACATGCACATATGGAAATTTGATAGACTTCCTTGATGTATTGATGTAGACTATATTCTCTTTACCTCAAATTCTACATTTATCTAAATAAAAACCATCTCTAATCAACTAGAGATAATTTATATCTTAACTTGGATACTATCTTACTATAATTCCTTATAATTTTGTTTTATTCGTTCTATTACACTACCCTAAGGCCCACTATCATAATCACACAACAAAAGAACTTACACCATACCACAAATTGTAAATTCATGAAATTCTAACAAATATTCCAGACACACTCTAGTTCCAAATTAAAATCACAATAAGGACATTCAAAAATCACTTTATTTGCAAATTTTATTGAATCAATGCCTAATGATCTTGGGTCTCTTTACATTTGCACATCATATGTGTAGGTCTCCAAATCTCACAACCACCCCCGCCTACATAAACAAAATAAAGGAAAGACAACATGTGGCCATTTTATCATTCACAAACTTCAAATTTATACCTGTGATGTTTGTCTTTTGACATTCCAATTACCTTATGTATCTAAAATCCAAATACACCACTTCATATTTCAAGAATTTCAAAAACAATCACTAAGGAAAAGAAGTTAGCATTATAACTTTTAGCTATTCCTCATTAAATACACTCCATTTAAAAAGAAAGGTTCAATTGTAACAAGAAATATTCCTTCATACTCATCATATCCTTCCCCATGCTTATAATGCATGAAATAATGCCAACTTTACATTAAATTGCCCAAAATCTAAGTTTGTTGTTAAAGCCAATTTAAAAATCCACTTGAGAGGGATTAAAAAATGCACACTAAAAATTGAAGTGTTGTTTTTAGAAATTAAAATTTGAAGCCCGTATATTTTTAACTTTCTTCCAAAACCCAAATATCAAAATTTTAAAATCCACCTCCATTTTCTTCCGAAAAAATGATCAAGTTAGCAACTTCTACATCTTGACCAAATTTGTTCAAAATCATGTAGCTTCACAAAAATGAATATCCAAGGTTATTTTCTTGTCCAATTTGAGTGATACAAATTGAAAATTACATATTTTATCATTCCTCACCTTCCTACACTTTCAAATTCACAAATTGAGCCTTAAAACATGATGTTGTGCAAAAACACTCAAAATCTGCCCTCTTTTCACATGGTCCAAAGAGTTTGCGAGATTGTTACCAAAATGCATGCCAAGTAGGTTTCATGCATAATATAAGGAAACCAAAAATAGGTTTTTGTATTTTGACATATTGCTACAAAATCCATGCCTTATTTTTCCTTGATTCATGTTCAAAATCACCTAGTTAGTTCTCTAAGTTCAGGTTTTCATTAAATTTGACAGTTTTTGGTACTAGAGAAAAAAATAGATAATCGACCCTAAAATTCACATTAAAACCATGTGGGGATATGAATAAAGTTTTTTTTGTATGATCTGAGTTCTAAATTCAATTATTTTCAAACCCTTTTTATCTCATGCCACGACTCCATGTCTAAATTCTATAGTGATTAAAACAAAATTTTTCTTATTTCAACAATTCATAGAATGACGCACCTAGAGTTTTAAAATGAATTTTGAAGACAATGTGGACATCCCAGAGTCCTAGAATTGCATATATAATTACTTCTAAGTCTTCCACACCTATCTGTGAATTCAAATGCATGAGAGATAAATTTTGTAGCCAGGGGTGCTCCTACATCACAAGAACATTCTCTTGAATTGTATGAAAACCAACCAAAGAAAAGCAAGTTGATTCATTTTTGTGATGGGAAACATAAATTTTGGGGGTTTTAAATCTTACAATAAAAATTCTCTTCCATATCACTTATTTCATCCATTGATGTTTTTCATTCATACTTCTAGACCTTCGTTTATCTTTTTCATTTTAGTAATAAAATAAATAGTGTCGCAAAAACTCATTCTACTTCATTTTCTTGTTATTATTTATTATTGGCCTCCAATCCTATATTTTTTGGTTCTCACCTTATTTTCTTGTTTCCAATTCCACATTCTTCTTCTAATTTCTTGGTTTTGATAGTTCACACTAGATATTCCACCTCTTTTTTTTCATTACTATTATTTTTACTCTACAAACTCTCATGAGAGTGATAGGGTCTTCCACCTTTGAAATTCAATCATTAATTTTAACACCAAAAAATCATGCAATATTCTCCCAAAATTGAACTTTCTTTGATACAAATAGTACAATTTTCCCAACTAAGGACTCTACATATTGGTCCGAAGCACATATGGTATTGAAACAAAGAGAAATGAAGCACACATACAAGACTAATTTAAGATTCACAAAAAAAAATGCTCAATGTAGTGACTCTATTGATTCTCATAATGATTCATTACATATATGAAGATATGTTTAACAAAATTTTCAAATTCTATTTGTCCTTCAAACTTATCTAGGTCTCATTACCCTCTACATATAGAAAACCATTGGTGCATTATTTATATGCACATAATATGCATTATTAAAGTTATCACACTTATGTAATACAAAAACTATAAAAATTATCATCCTCTATCATGTTGTTCATCCTTTTTCTTCAAATAACTAAATTTCTAGTATCATTCATGCATCAACTAATCTGTTTCATCCTCTTATTAGCCCCTGCCGAGGTCAAGGGACTATAGCTTTCGCTTGGTAGTCAACCATGGTTGACCGCCCTATTGCTTGGTCTATTTTGCTAATTAAGTGGTGTGTTTTGCTTACTTCATCTAAAATTTCCACCGTCATTCCATTGTCTTTTGAAAAATGGTAATATTAATTTGAATTTTGACAAAAACAAAATATTTTTTTTTAATATTTTAATTTTCTAAAATTAATTTGTGATTGGTGCAGAGATTGTGATAGGATGTAATTACCCCTGGTGTACGTCAACTGTTTTATATTATTTATCCTATATAAAAACTATTTTACAAATAGAAATTACTAGAGTGGGTGCCGCGTCTCGTGGCAATTTGCTTGAATGCATTCCTCATCCCATGGAAATATGCATGCATTCATAAACAAAGTTGTAAGTTAGCTAATTAAATTAGTTCCTAATTCTGCACTACTCTGATATCTACATTAGGCTTTATCCCTAGTATCATACTATGATTTCGCTCCTCATAGTGTAGTGTTTGTTGCATGCATGTGACAATAACTATAACTATGTTCTAACAATGGTGCCTGTACTTTTGGACTACAAAAGGAAAAGGTATTGCCTGTACTACTAGACTACAAAAGGCAAAGGTATTCTTACAGTAATGCTTACCCTTGACTGTAGTTGTGCATTCATATTACAACATATTTTTAATGTATTTTTAGGTAGTTTGAATTTATATATATGTCATTGATCTCACCCTACTTTTAACCAATCTGATGCAGGATTTTCAATCACTAAGACGTACATCTCAATGCTACCAAGTTTGTATTGGACACACTTTTCTCAATGCTACCAGGTTTGTATTGCTCTCAATGCTACCAGGTTTGTATTGGACATACTTCCTGCAATCTATATATATAGAGAGAGGTGAAAACATAAAATATTATACTAGGTTTGTATTCAGGTTTGTATTGGGTATACTGCTTGCAATCTGTAATCTATATATAAAGAGAGGTGAAAACAAAAAATCTAAGATGACATTTATCAGGTATCCAACTTTTAATATGCAACCACTGATTTTGGATTTTGTGATCTTTCCATTAAAAATGTTTGATTTCAACATTTTTACTATTTCTGCAATTTTTGTGGCTAATTTTTTTTCTAAGATCACAGGCAATATTGTTCTCTCAAACATGCATATTTTGCTATTTTTTTTTCATTTTTTCTAAGATCATAGACAATATTGTGCTCTTAAACATGCATTTTTTGCTAATTTATTTTTTAAGATCACAGACAATATTGCTATTTATGTTGTTAATCTTTTTTCTAAGATCATAGACAATGTTGTGCTCTCAAACAAGACTAGGAATTTTTGGAATTTAAGAATCCACTAGTTTCTGAAAAATAAATACATGCTTTATGTGTTTCAAGTTTCTAGTGGGAATTAGGGATTCCTTTATTTTTGTCGTTATCTAGTGTGATGTTCCCCCCTCTGGGCTTCTCTGTTTCTCAACATTCCAACATCTAGGGAAACAAGCTTCTTCCCTTTGCCCAAACTCTGAACCCAATTCATTTCATGTTGATAAGGAAGAACCACCATAACACACATTTAGCTGATCGCTCAACGATACCTCTTAAATCAATGAATAAATCAATAATTGTTTGTGTAACAACACAAAATAACATTTAGTTTTCTAGAACGAATAAGGGTGATATGGGCAATCCACTACATATTCTCTTTCTAAAAGTCTATCCAAGAGTACATAAATGAGATGATATATATAATTTATTAAAAAATTCACGATAAGCTCTGATGAAAAAAATACAATCCACACTTTGAATGTGGTCAAAATCAAACTGAATCCTCAAAACATGGAGTCCCTGCAATCCAACTCCAAACTCCACTCAAGCTTTGGTTTTGTGTAGCACGTGCAACAAATTAAACAACTGCATACTTTTGGCATCGAAGAAACTCTACCTCCTTTTGTAAACCTTCAATTGACAACATATTTACTTCATATTTGCAACATCAACCTGCATTGAATGAATGAAAATGCATGTAGTATATTAGCTATAGAGAAATCAACAAACACAAAGACTTAGACATAAAATCAAGTATATGAACCTACAGGCTGACTAAGTTTCAGAAGCAAAGGTAGTTTGTTACCTAGTTTAAGTTATAGATTGATACCGTTTTGTTGCAGACGCACTCGCAGTTTATCTAGTGTAGAACCAACATCTCTTCCTAAGCGCACATTCCTTCCAGCTCAATAATAGCCAGTGTTAGATCCTGAAGTTATAGAAGCAAGGGTAATAGGGGTTAAGGCGACTAGAGCACAGACATAACCCATAGGAAGAGAGGCAATCATTTCATTAGTTTATCCTGCAAGCAATGGAACCACTGGAATAGCAAGAGTTTCAACATCAATGGCGGAGGTAGTCGCATATCCAGTTCCATAGTAAGCAACGTCCCCCTTTTTTGGGTTAATGTATTCATGTATAGATGCAAAGGTAACATCCTCGCTAGAGATATATTAGAGATTTTTTGGCTTCAGATCGATCTACTGCTGGGATAATGCTATATGAGGACAAGAGTATGTATAGAGGATAGGACATGACGCACGGTGAATCGGTTTCGATGACAACCTAGAACTTTGAAAAATTTATTTGCAAGTTTTTCTTTTTACGTGAAATTTTTTCTTTGAATTTCCATAACAATTAGAGAACATATAATTTGACAGATCGAGGGAAGAAGATCTTCGATACATGCACAAACTTGAGTTTAACGAAACCTTTGAATTTCCATAATGCTTAAATAATATACAATATGACAGATCGAGGGAAGAAAAGCTCCGGGACTTGAGCAAACTTGAGTTTAACCAAACCTTTGAATTTCCACAATGATTAGATAATAAATATTTTAATAATATCATGAAATGTCTAAGGGAGAAGGGAGAAACGTGGCATCAAATATGCAACTGTGTGGGAATCCTGCGTCTTCTTTATTGTTGGACAATGTTGATCATAAACCCAAATATTGCATGGAGCGCTCTTCCTTTTTCTTGGAATTTCAATGCAACCAAATTTTCGGTCTTCAAGTACAAAAGAGACATGTTGTAGTGCTATATCCTCTTAAATTTGATTGAAAAATCTAATCTACTTGTGATTTTGGAGCGATTTGGTGATATATGATTCAAGCATTTCAAATCAATAATTTTCTCTCACTTGTTTATCAATTCCTAGGTATAATTGTATTCCGCCTCATTTGTTTTGATTTGTTGATTTGATCAACTGATTACAGGGTGACTTGTGATATTTATGAAAAATATTTATCCACAATCACATCATCCACGACCACGAGCTATTTTTTGGTTCCTAAACACATGGACAAAGTCGTAACAACCATTATATATATTGGTTCATAATAAATTTATGATGAATATGAAAATGTTATGTTCTATTTTCATGATGGTTTCCAAATCCCGGTATTCTTTTAGTACTTGATAATATAGATTACAGATTTACTCTCCTATAGAGAGTTAGATTTATTTTTTGAATATCATCTTCCATTTATGATGGATTGCTCTCACCAGAGAATTCCATTCAGATGAATATGTCAAACAAATCCCACACACCAGATTATGAAGCCACCTTCGTTTTCTCTGCTCTTAGCCCCTTTTCCTCTCCAGGTCACTTCCTGTTACAAATTCCATTGAGTTTACTTTGGCCAATGAATTTTAGTTAAAATACATAGAGGCATACTCAAATGCCATCGAGTTTACTTTGACCAATGCATTTTAGTTAAAATACATAAAGGCAGGGACTAGCTACTTTGTAGCTATTTCCCTTATTAACCTATATACCTATATGTGCCTAACTATAAGTACAAATTACCTAACTATAAGTACAAATTGTTCTAAACTTCTCTCCCTTTTCTTTTAAGTACAACCTCCTTTGCCAAATTTATATTATAGAAGATAGATTTTTCTCCCGCTTAACTCCAATAGGATTCCAATCAAAGTGGAATTGTCACTTTCAATTCCTTATCTTTAAATTATAACATTTTTCTCCTCTTAGATTATTGACCTTCTAATTACACTTTTAATGACATTAGCCACTTATATGCTATGGTTCACCTTAACCCATTCTTGGGACACTAAAACTTTTATCTTATTTAATGTTCTCAATAATATGGCTTCATGTGTAACACACCTCACTCCTCCCTATATAGTAGTATTTTACTAATTTTTACACCTCCAAAGATACATATCTTCCGACACTCTCACTTTTATCTTCATTCCTTGTAAAATTCCAAAAACATATTCTTCAAGATGATCTACATCATATATCCTAATGGTTATATAAATTTAAATTCATTAAATATCATGAATGATTTGAATTCATTCATATTATATTTTACTCATACCATAGTGGAATATATTAATAAAATGATGACACTATTACCGTACCATCAAGTATTACTACAACTTCTTAGAACATTTCATGTAAGATTGAAACTTATTTATAAATCTGAAGTGTGAGGTGGAATGGAATCAAATCAACACATTAAGATTATTATGTTATAAGATTGCATGCAACAAATGCATTATTTCCCAAGGTGAAAGGGATAGATATTGAAGTAATGTTTAAATTAACATGTAATTGGTCCTCTCCCTCATAGAAATAGGCACTAGAGTATCAAACAAGGGTTATTTGTGTTGATTGTGATATTGATGCTATGTACATAAACAATTGAAGCTTTTAAGGTATTTATAAGGATCACATAATTTTTCGTCCTTCTTATGGTTGGAGAAAAATAAAAATAAGAATAACATTTATTCAAAATGAATATTTTGTTTTTTCTATTTTTTCAATTAAGTTATATACTGTATGAAGAGAAATTAAAAAAAATAATAAAATTTGTTTAAAATTAATATTTTCATAATGCAATATTGGTTCTATATTACTTTTTTTTTTTTTTTTTGACAGAAACAGTTAGAGGAGCTTTGTATTAATAATAGTGGACATGCCACCGGGGTTCAATACATCGATAGAGATTTTCTTTTAAATTGGAAAACATATGCCTAAAGATCCTAACTCAGTACTAATTCGCGGACACAAAGACTATTTCAGTGCGCCTGAACGGCTTCGCGTCATTACATCACTTCTAGGTTGGAAGTTGTTTTTCCTCTTTGACACCGTTTTCCATTCATTGCTCTGGTCCATGGATTGGCTTTCCATCGAGCCTAAAGCATCTTCATTATCAGCTAAGTCTGCCTAGCTTGAGGCCAGGGGATCTTGCTGGGTGGGTGACTTGGGAGAGTCTTCTACTTCCCCCTTAGTAGGGGGTTTGATTTCGTCTTCAACTTCTTCCTCTTCTGCCGCTTCAAGGGTCTTGCTTTCAGAATGTGGTTCCATTGGTACCCCCATCCACCAGGTGGGCTTGGATGACCTTTTTTTCCCGGGTGGTTTTCCACAGTTACGGGCTAAGTGCCCCGTTTCGAAACAGTTCCTACACCTGAAGCTGAGATTCTCATAGTCGAGTTTTTGGGTCCTTGAGTAGTCCTTGCCTTGAAGAATAATTTCAGCTGGGAAACCTTTGGAGAAATCCATTTCCACACAGATTCGGGCGAAGGTGGAGTGGGCTGGCTTGGAGTCTGGACTTCTGCAAAGGAACTTGCCGAGGTCATTGCCAATAGAATGAAGAGATTCATCCCCCTAGAAATGCAAGGGAAAATACGAAAGTCTCACCCAGACTGGGGCTGAAGACATACAATCCGTGGAGGGGTCGAAGGTAGGGGCCCAGAGTTGCATGCACAGGCCTACTTTGTCCCAGAACCACGGCCCGGAGTTAAACACTTTGTCTTTGTCGCTTGTACAATCGAAAACTACCACAAAAACTCCTTTTGCACAAGGGCAGGTGATGAGTTCTCCATCTAAGAATGGGTACCATTCGAAAGAGAACTAGGAGAGTAGATCTGGAAGAGAGGGCCAAAACTCATTGAACCTGCAAACTAGAGCATGCCTGTTGTAATGGTGAGCATGAGTTAAGGCTTCTTGCGGCATTGGAATGGAAACTGCTGGAGCTTCAGGAACTACTGCATGCAGCCTGGAGGGGTGACCTTGACGAGATGAAACCTACGGGACCGATGCATGCAGACCGGAGAGAGACCCTTGATGTGAAGCCACCTCTTTGAAGGAGAGGGTCAGCACCAGAGGGGGAAAGCCTGAGGCCGCTGCCGACGGAGCTCTCGGGGATGCACCTGCAAGAGAAGTTGGCCCAAAAGAGGAAGTCACAGCCGAGGGAGGGAGGCGCACAGCCATTGCTGCTGCCTTACCAGGAGAGGCGCCACCGTGCTTTGGAGACGAGGGGGCCATCAATGGAGACTGCAGCTGCTGCGAAGGAGGGCGGAGGAGGCCCACAGCCAATGTCACAGCCTTACCAGGGGTGCCACCATGATTTGGATACGAGGGGGCCGCCATTGGAATGCGGTTGCTGTGAAGGAGGGTAGGAGACACCATGCCGACGACCTTCGAGAGAACCAGGATATCGGGAGCTCAATGCTAGGGTTTTTTTTGCAAACGAAGGTTTTTTATATTACTTTGTTGTTCTTAAAGATATATAATATTGAATAGCTCTACATTTTTTATAAAAACATATCAATATAGTTATCATGTTGGATATTTCATTTCTTTTTATTGGGGGTGTGACATGGGATCATGTTATCCGACTGCTACCACTATAATCTCCAAGCATGTCAACGTCGCCCCTCACAAAAAATATAAGGTATGTTGAGGGTTTCAAATTGGTGACTTCACTTATAGGAATTCCTTAATAATACACTCCATCATCGATTGTTCTACACCCCCAGTGTATTGGATATTACACCTTGAAATCAAGGTAATGAATTGAAATAATTCAATTTTCAAAGACTTGTTGATGTAGCCAAAGCCCGAGATTCATTCACAAGATAAAATAAACCATGAAAACACACGAGAATGGAAAATTAACTCTCTTTTATTCCTTCTCCATCCTAACTATTAGAATGGAATTTAAACTACTATCTAAGATTTTTGAAAACAACTAATTTTAGAAAAACAACTATTTTTTACAGAAACAACTAAATTTAGAAAATTCTTGCATGATTCTAAAATTGAACACTAAGTAAGAGATAAATAGAGAGACACAATTTGTCAACTCTCTTTTCTGATTAAGTTCATAAACTAAGAGATAACTGATAATTGAAAAATTAAAAATTAAAAATTGTCGTAAAATCACTAAAAGCCCAATTTGAGGCATTATATGAAGGAATTTCACCCCAAAAAAGTGTCAAAAAATGTCCAATCTTATAGATTAGATTGGCATGGAAGTGAAATATTTGATAAGAAAATCAATATAAAATTTCAGCCCAAACGGATAACCGAGTCAAAAGTTATGACCCTCGGAAAATCCCCAAAAAATCCCTGCATAATTCTCCTTTGGTTGAAAAGAATGTCATTCCTGCAAGTTATTGTCTTCAAATTGTTCCCATTTAATGGGATATAGGTTCAGTGATTCCTCCTCTGTAATCCACGTACTCTCTATTGGTGCTACGCCTTCCCACTAGACCAAATATCAATTGTATTGGCCTTGTCGAGTACGAAGGGTCTTCTTATATAAAATATGTGCAATCTTTTTCTTTTTATTGCTTGGAATGGTTTGTTTCCAATCCACCTCTTCCTCACTTTCATCACCTAGATCGTCCCCATGGAAGATATACAAATTAGAAATGTTAAACACAAGGGAGATATCAAGGTCAACTAGTAAATCGACCTTATAAGCATTGTCGTTGATTTTCTTGAGAATCTTGAAGGACCAATTTTCTTATACTTCAATTTGTGGTAGATTCCTCTAGGAAACTGCTCCTTCCATAAATAAACCATCACCAAATCACCTTCATTGAATACCTGGTATCATCGGTGATCATATTTTGTAAAAAAAATAAATCATTGCAAGCCTACAATTTTTGTCTCACCTGTTGCTGCAATTGTAGAATGTGTTCTGCAAATGCTTCCCCATCATCACTGATCCTATCCCCAAGTTGTAGTTACACCAAATCTAAGATACCCATAGGATTTCTATCGTAAAAAACCTGAAATGGATATTACCTATAGATATATTCACTGAACTATTGTAGGAAAATTCATCTTGAGGTAAAGCCAAATCCCACTACTTGGGATTTTCTCCAACAATGATTTGTAAGAGGTTTCTCAAACTCTGATTTACCACCTCGGTTTTCCCATCTATTTGGGGGTGATAGGAATTGTTGAACTATAATTTAGTCTCCATTTTCTTCTGTAAATTCCTCCAAAAATGACCCAAGATCCGAGTATCTCTATCAGAGGTAATATTTTTTGGAACCCCATGCAATCTAACAACTTCTAAAAAAACAATTCTTCCACCCAAGATGCATCACTAGTTTTCTTGCAAGCAATGAAATGAGACATTTTAGAGAACCTATCAACAACTACAAAAATAGAAGCATTACCGCGTTGTGTGTTGGGAATCCTCAACACAAAATCCATGCTCAAATTTTTCCATGGGCCTATGGGCACTGGTAATGGAATATACAACCTCGTGTTTTGTGAGTGTCCTTTATACATTTGACAAATCCTACACCATGCCACATACCTAGTTATATATTTTTTCATCTTCGACCAGTAATACTTATCTTCGATTAAGGATAGTGTATTATCCTTTCCAAAATGTCCTGGAAAACCACTACTATGAAGGTCTCTGATAATATTTTCCCTCATTGAACCAATTGGAATGCATAATTGTTTTCTTTTGAAGAGGTAGCCATCTTGCATAAAATATTCACCTTGATTAAGATCCATGTTCGCAGCGACTAGATTCTTGAACTGTTCCACAATCTCCCGAAAATAATTATCATATGCATAGAGATCCTTTAATGCAAAAAACCCAATTACTTGATTTTCCATGGTTGTCAAAAGAAAACTGCACCAAATCAAAGCATCTGCAACTTGATTATGCTGTCCTGATTTGTGCTTCAAAACAAAGGTGTATCCTTGCAAAAAAGAGACCCATTTTTCATTCCTACTATTCAATTTATTTTGGGTGTTTACATATTTTAATGCAATGTGATTGGTAAATAACACAAAATATTTAGGCACTAGATAATGCCTCCAATGTCACAATGCTTGCACAATTGCATAAAATTCTACACCATATGTGGAGTAGTTCTTTATTACCTCATTCATTTTTTTCCTAATGAATGAAATTGGTCTACCTGCTTGGCTATGTACAAATCCAATGCCTACATGTGAAGCATCAAAGTTTACCTCAAACACTTTATCAAAATGGTAAGGATAATATGGGTGCCTCAGTTACCTTCTTCTTTAGAAACTTAAAAATTTTCTCAGTTTCATTGGTCCATATGAATGTCTTTCCTTCAGTGCAATCTGTTATGGGTGCTACAATACTGCTAAAATTTTGAATAAGTTTTATGTAAAATGTGGCCATCCTATGAAAAATTCTTACCTCTGTGATGCTCCTAGGAGTAGGCCACTCCAAAATTTCTCTGACCTTCTCTGAATCCATCTTTAGTCTCTCTATCGAGATGAAAAAACCCCAAAAACACCAAAATTTCTTGCAGGAAACTATATTTATTCAGGTTTGCATAAAGTTGATGTTTTCTCAATGCATCCAATATAATTTTTAATTACTACAAGTGATCTTCTTTGTTGTTACTGAAAACTAGGATGTCATAAAAATAAATGACAACAAAATTACCAATATAAGGTCGAAGCACAATATTCATCAGCCACATGAAAGTGCTAGGATCATTGGACAACTCGAATGGAATCACCACCCATTCATATAGTTCATCCTTGGCCTTGAAGGCAGTTTTCCATTCATCCCCTTCGTTAATCTAGATCTAGTGGTATCCACTTCACAAATCAATATTACTAAAATATTTAGCTCCAGCTAGCACATCCATCATGTCGTTCAATCGTGGTATAGGAAGCCTATATTTGATGGTAATTTTATTGATTTCTCTGTCATCTGTGCACATCCTCCATGTATTATCCTTTTTTGAAGTCAACAATGTCGATACAACATATGGACTCATGCTTTCTCTTACCAAACCTTTCTTGATAAGTTCTGGCACTTTTTGGTTGAGCTCTGCATGTTGTGTAGGACTCATCCTTTAGGATGCCTGATTAGATAAATATGATCCCAGGATCAAATCAATGTTATGTTGAATATACATCTTTGGTGGAATACCATCAGGTAGTTCATTAGGGATAACATCAACACATTCTTCTAGTAACTTGTCCACTTCAGTAGGAATTGGTATGTCTTCCATGGCTCCATTTTTCACTATTTATGCATATCAAAATAACGTCATCTTAGTTTCCTCAACAAACTCTCTTTCCAACAACATATTCTTAGTTTTTCCCTCATCCTTAAGGGGAAATAAGACAACTTCTGATCTATCCTTCCAAAAGGTGTAGGTATTATTTCCTCCATCACGCATAACTTTCCTCTCATATTTCGAAGGCCTCCCCAATAATATATGACATGCATCCATCAAAATGACATCACACCATACTTCATCTTTATAAGTCTTACCAATGGAAAACTTCATCAAACATATTTTATTAATAGTCACTTCATTCCCCTTTTTTAACCATGCAATTCGATAGGGATGGGGATGTGTTTCAAAGTTTAATTTCAACTTATATACCATCTCTTTGGAAACAATATTCTAACCACTTCCACTATCAACAATAAATTGACATACCTTTCCCCCGGAAGTGCATCTGGTTCGAAAAATATTTGTTTGAAGCCAAGAATATTCATTGTTTCTACCCTGCCTTTGCTCTTTTTTAGGAATCACCATTGACCTCTGTATCATGAGACTCTCCTCCATATCAAGTGGGACTTCAGATTCACCTCCTTCTTCTTCATTCTCATCTTGGACCAAGTTCAAACTAGGTTGTTTTCCTTGCTTCGATTCTTGCATGTTATAAATTTCACGTTGAAATGCTCGATGACCCTCTACACCAGACTTGAAACACACATAAGGTCCTCCTCTGCCACCATTGGAACCTATACCCTTTTTAAATCCTCTTCCTCTTGGTTGATTCAGGTTACCTTGTCAAGTATCTTTTCCTTTTTCAGCTCCTTGGGATGATTAGCCTCTGCCATAGTTAAAACCACCTCGTGAGGTAGAAAATATACCCCTCCTTTCTCCTCTATTCCCTCGAGAAAATTTCTAGTTTATCTTTTGCTTGGCCTTTAAGGATAATTGGTATGCCTCTTCCATGTTGTGAACCCTATGCAAACTCAGTTCATCTAATTATGTAGCCAAAGCCTGAGATTCGTTCACAAGATCAAATAAATAATGAAAAGACATGAGAATGGAAAAAAATATCTCTTTTATTTGTTCTCCATCCTAACTATTACAATGGAAGTTCAACCCCTTATAACTACTAGTTGAGATTTTCGAAAACAACAAATTTTAGAAAAACTACTATTTTTTAGAAAAACAACTAAATTTAGAAAATTCTCGCATGAATCTAAAATTGACCACTAACTAAGAGATAACTAGAGAGAAACTATTTTTAAACTCTCTTTTCTGATTATTTTCACAAACTAAGAGATAACTGATAATTGAAAAATTAAAAATTCTCGTAAAAACACTAAAAACCCAGTTTGAGGCCTTGTATGAAAGAATTTGCCCCCGAAAAAGTGTCGAAATGATGTCCCATATGAAAAATCAGATTGGAATGGAAGTGAACTCTTTAAGACATAAATACCCATAAATTTTCAGCCCAAATTGATAACCAAGTCCAAAGTTATGACCCACGAAAAATCCTCGAAAAACCCCTGCATCATTCTCCTCTGGTTGAAAGAATGTCTCTCCTACAAGTTACTGTCTTCAAACTATTTCCATTTAATGGGATCTAGGTTCAATAATCCTCCTCTGTAATCCACATACTCTCTATTAGTGATACGCCTTCCCACTGGATCAGATATTGGTTGTATTGGCCTTGCCGAGTATGAAGGGTCTTCTTATATAAAATATGTGCAATCTTTTCCTTTTTCTTCCCTGAAATGGCATATTGCCAATCCACCTCTACCTCACTGTCATCACCCACATCATCCATGTTATCGCACAATTTGTACTTTGTCCAAAGTATAAGGTTTAGGAAAGGAAAATTGGTGTAACAAAGGTAATCCTATCACTGTGACCTCAATATGATGCCTCTTTCTATTTAGGGTTGGTGGCCCAGGGGAGACATCTCTGGTGACTTGGAGGTTTGGGAAGGAAAAGGTTAATATGTCTATGAAAATGTCCTCTCTCACAAGTCACATTGATCAGAAACTCTTGAGGTTTTAACCAATGAAGTAGTGAAATATTAAGATGTACCTGCCCAGAACAAAGCAACAAGAAAATATATCTTTTGAAAGTACAACTTTCAGTTAGTACTTCATAAAACCACAGAATTTATCAATAAAAGAAATGATTGATATATTGGTGAAGCAAACATAAATTTGTAGTAGCAATATTTATGAGATAATAGATTCACAATAAGTTCCTTAAAATGGCTTCAAAAATGACCAAGAATAATTGCTCATTAACATCAAAATACTAGCATTTGTGAGAAGCAAGTAAGGCAGTGTATTAATCAACTTTTTCAATTGCTTTTAGATGCTTTTAGTGCTGAAATATATGGTTGTATCTTACTTTAGTAACATCAACAACTAAGTTAGTAGATTATGCTATTCTAGGGTTAGGAGTAGTTAGTAGAGAGCTTAAGGTATAGGTTTTGATAGCGGTTTTTATCAATCACTCAATAGAAAGTCTTAGATTAGTGCCTTTAGGGAAAATGGAGTCTTTTAGGTAGCAACAAATCTTGAAGGAAAAAATGATAGTAAGATAACTAAAGACACGAGAGGTAAATAGTTGAAGTGTTGGTAACCCAAGGATTCAATCATCAAACCCTAGGGGGAAAATAGCTACTAGGAAGTAGGTAACCCTACGCCCTAGTAGTTTTCATCCTTCTTTAGCTCAAATATGAATTAAATGACGAATTAGATGAAGCAAAAAAAAAAGAGCTAGGGTGTTGCAATGGAAAGGCCCTTAGAAAAAGCTTCAAGAAAATCGGCTTTCTAGCAAATCCTAGTAGGTGAAAGATATTAAGGAAAGGAAAATAACATGTTCTTGGCCTCCTAGGGTTTTAAGCTAGAAATTTCATAATCTTAGTTTAAATGTAAGATAAACATAACTATAACAATTCAATGAAGAAGAATTGCAGAAAACTTACTTACATTCACCAAGAATCATCTAGCAAATACTCTAGTTGAACACTTCCACCAAGAAAATTGCTAAAATAGTCCAAAATAAGCCTCTTTCAACAAGTGCACACTAAATTTTAGTCATGTAACCCTAAATAGGGAGCAAATTTTAGACCTCACTAAGTGTGAGTGAAATATCGTCCAAAAAATACAAGGGAAAATCCCTTATTTATATAGTTACAATGACCAGAATTAGGTCAAAAAGGCCGACATGGCCAGTTTACATGTAATATCTGGTTTTTACATTAAATGACAAAATAAAACCCTAAATCATGCAGAAAAGGTGACATCATTCCCTTTTAGGATGACGTTAGGCCTTTTTAGGGCAACATTGGCCTCCAGGAGCAAAACGTTAGGCCTCCTAAGGCCTATGGATCAAACCACATGTGCCACTTGGGACACAACTGACTCTAAAGTGTCCAAAACATTGGTTGATGTCATGGGTCACATGGGTGACCTCATGGGCCTTTCAAGGCCTACATCTTAATGAGAAGGGAAAGACCCCCTTGAGTCCAGGACTCCCAGGCTATCTTTGGTTGAATGTCCTCCTCTCTCTCTCTCTATGGTTCAAACCTCTGATTTGTCTCTGCCCTCAACTAGGGTCTCAACATCCATCTGGTGATATTTTATCCCTATGGAGGTCCGAACAAATCATCTCCCTTTGTGTACCTGTCCATCGGGTGTGGCCCTGTAACAGTAACAAGTACTCCCTCCATGGGATCATCAGTCACAAGGATCATAACAATGTCAATCACATCTAATAATCAAGTTATTTAAACATGTGCATGAAACCCCATTTTCCCAGACAAGTGCTCAAATACATTATGCTATTCTACAAGCCAGGTTTGGAGAGGATGTCAAGAGGTCCTATTGGGATAATTCTCATGGGACGTGGAGTGTTTCCAGGTGAAGACAAATCTAGGATATGTAAGTGGATGAGGTGGTAAGGGATGTCTGAGAAATGGGTGCAGTGATGATAGGGGAATGTATGGCCTACCTATGGGTGCCTTTGATGAGGGTGAGTTTCACCTTGTCATGGATGAAAATGTTTCCAAGCCCATTCAATGCCTTTTATCTTTTATCTTATTGATTTTTCTTTCAAGAGACTAGTTAAGGGACACTGCCCTAGCATGGTGACCAATGGTGACAATGTTTCCCACAAGCATTTCACGGAGATGAGAAGGTTGGCTTGTGATGAGACCCCCTTTCTCTTGGCTATGCCACCAAGAGAAACTACCTTAGAGTGGTGACCAGCTGAATGGTACTATCATACCGCTACATGCCCATGGACTTAACAACTTGGCTTGTGATGAGACCCCCTATCCTCCCACTAGGTCTTGACTTTATTATTTTATGGGTCCCTCTGTTTCTTGCTGAGAATCCTTTTATTTCTTTCTTGGGGATCTGTGGGAGAAGCATTTGAAGGTTTTTTTCTTTGGATTTATCTTTTTCCAATTACTTTTACACTCTAGGCCTTTATCCCCTTCTTGCGATAAGGTAAGGTACAACCCTTTGTTATCTTGTCAAACTGAATTCTCAAACCAGTGTAGGGGATGGATGAGAGGGAAAGAGATAAAAAGTGATAAGTATGGTGGAAATGGATGATGAACTTTCACGAACCCACCTAGTGGAAACTCAAACCCTATGGGAACCAACTTGATAGGGCATCCTGTCATTCCCCCAAGGTGTGGACAAGTGGAAAGGCATAAGGTCCAATCACATGTTATAAGTAAAAACAATTAAATGCACATATTCAAATATTTTGAGAATCAGAGTGACACATACCATGATACCCAGACTCATTACCTCATGGATAAATAACCACTACTGCTAAAGGACCAGGCCGATGGGATGGATGTTGTTGTTGTTGATGAGGTGGAGTCATTGAAGAAGAAATATGGGCCCTCCAGGGCTAGGCTCAAGTCAATATGGCTCTCGGTACTCCATGTCTAAGACCTATGGGCGTCGAGACATAATATCCTTAGTTATTCCTAGGCTAGGGGATAACATCTGACTCCAAATGAGGGACACGTTCTCACCATAGAGTGCATGAGAACCTCAATATCTCTGGCATGACCTGTGACCTGATTGATATCAACAAAAAGTAATCAGTAATCATTTGGGGTGGTGATATCACCCCTGGCTCACATATGGTACAGCGAATGAAAATAAACAAGCATATATACAATGGAAATAAAACTACTCTAGCATGAAATGCAGATGGTATATACAATGAATGAAATATGCCTACCTACTTACCTCTACTTACCTATTGGTTGAATTCTAGGTGTAGTCAAATAACCAGTGAAACCATCCTACCAATATTTCACAATACCAACCTATGTTCTTCATCATAAGCAACAAAAGTGATAAGTTAAGCATAAAGATAACATGAGTTAGAGAATTTATTGTATCATCATAAATCATAAAGTCTAGCTCATGGAGGCGGGAGGGAGGGACAAAATCATTCCAAGTAATACTCTCAGGAAAGTGCTCAATCCATCTAATAAAGGGATTGCGAAAAGTCAAGGGTTCAAAATACTGACTCAAAGGGTCTGAATGTTGTCTACCTCAGACGTCTTCACAACCTGAGGTATGGGAAGGGATTAGCAAGAGTCGAAAGGATGATCGACCATTTCTTAAAGGAAGGATGAAAGACTGATATGACATACTTCTTCTTGAGGTATCTAAACTACCCTTGAACTCTAGGGTTTGCCTTAGAAGAAACTTAATACACAAGACATACTTCCCAACCACACCTTTAATGACATAACAATATAAAATAATCGAAGGTGGATGGAAAACATTATCAAAAGGATCCTTCTACGGGAAAACAATGTCCTCACCTCTATCAATATCTGAGCATAACAATGGTTGATAATTTTGTTCATGGAATGAATCCAAGTGCTCAGAGGAATAATCATCAAAATCCTCAAGGTATGACCAAATATCACTAGGAGAATTTAGTACCAGGTCATCCTTGGGTGTCTGAAACAGGTTTGTAATCATATCATATCCTTGTTGCCAATTGTCAAAATTACTAACCTCATATTATAGTTGTAAAGGAAAATTTTGGAAACGACCCTTAGTGTCGTAGATGGGATCCCCATCATATCCAATCACATCCCACCTACGCCTTCCAAAATGTATGAACTCATCAATATTATCAACTATGTCATTAAATGTATCATAACATGAAGGACTTACATCATCCAAGGGCTCATTTAGCACCTCCTCACTTTCCAAATCATAAAGTAAAAAATCATCAAAATTTTGGAAAGGAAGGTAACTTACCGTGTTTATTTATTCTTGTGCAAGAGCTTCGAGGACATGGATTCCTTCATAGAATGAAACAACATGCATCATCATTTCATCCTCATGACTTTCCCCTACATCTTCAACTGTACAACGAGGATCTGCCTTGCCCTAGGATTCCATTTCTCCTTCACTCTCTGAATCATAGAATAAGGTATTATCAAAATCCTGAAAAAGAAAGTGACTAACCTCATCCTCTTCTTCTTGTGTAGGAGGAATAGGCCTTTGGATGGCTTAATCAGAGGGATGAGGAAAAATCAACACTTCATCATCGTGTTCGATATCCTCAGGTTCTTTCTTCTCAACCACATATTTGTTATCTTCGATAAAAGCATGAGTAAATTCTTGTTCTTCCCCATGGGATTGGTAACCTTCATCAATACCCCTTCCCTCAACCTCTTTTTGACTAATGTCTTGTTATAAATCTTCTGGGGTTTCTTCAATAGCAGTCTCCAGGGAGGGTACTCTCGTGGGAATATCTAGGATGTCTTTGGGCTCACAAGCCTTGACTTCTGGAACAAAGGATTGTTCTTTGAATGAGGAGATGTTGGCTTCAATTTTTGTAGCCATATTATAAACTTCACAGATTTTTCTAATGAATTTGTCTTCGATGGGGAAAATAATTTGTCCCATAAAGTATTTGGTGTAAATAAAAAGAAGAAAGTCGTGCGACGGGTGATGGTTTACTGGGATATTTTGTAATAGCCTGTCAAATTTATCATGAAATTCCCTAACAGTTTCATTCTTATTCTTATTTATGTAAGTAAGTCTTCTTAGCAAAACACAATGATCTCATTTTTAGAGGAAAACCTCTTCCAATTGATCCATGGTGGAAATACTAGCATTAGAGAGGTCTTCATACCATCTCCTCTCATTATCATGAAGAGTAGCAGAGAAACATTTCATTGCAAGGTCTTCGTCATTGTCACCGAAAGGATGAAGTTGAAAGAAAGCATAAAAATCATGCACATGTTTATTAGGATTCTCTTCATCACTGCGAGTGAATTTAAGGAGCCATTTTTCATACCTCGGAGGCATTCGTCAAGGATATTCTGGGATTTTACTCATATCCAAGGGTTTAAAGTTTCCTGGGTCCCATTGAGAAGTCATGGTTTGTTTCGACATTAGTGGAGTCACCAGATAATTTTCTTTAAATTATCAAAGGGATTACGGGATCACCCTCAGTGGAGTCGCCAGGTAAGCTTTGTAAAGTAAAGGATTTTGAGGAAAGGCTTACCGAGAAGTGTCGTCATTGAGGATAATTGACTAAGTGTTCCTTGGAAATGACACCAAAATGTTAACGCACAATTTGTAATTGATCCAAAGGAAAAGGTTTAGGAAAGGAAAATTGGTGTAACATAGGTTATCCTATCACTATCACCTCAATAGGATTCCTCTTTCTATTTAGTGTTGATGGCCCAGGGGAGATGTCCCTGGTGACCTGGGGGTTTGAGAAGGAAAAGGTTAATATGTCTATGAAAATTCCCCCTCTCACAAGTCGCACTTATGACAAAGTTCATGGTTTTATGAAGTACTAACAACAAGTTGTACTTGCAAGAGATATATTTTTTTGTTGCTTTTTTCTTGGCTGGTACAATCTTGATAATTCACTACTTCATTGGTTAAAACCTCGGGACTTTAAGATCAGTGTGACTTGTGAGAGGGAACATTTTCATAGACATATTAACCTTTTCCTTCTCAAACCCCCAGTTCACTAGGGACGTCTCCCCTAGGCCATTAACCCTAAATATAAAGAGGCATCTTATTAAGGTGACGATGATAGGATAACCTCTGTTACTCAAATTTGCATTTCCTAAACCTTATCCTTTGGGTCAAGTACAAATTGAGTGTTAACAGTCCTCATGGAAAACATAAAAATCAGAAACGTTAAACACATGGGAGAGATCGAGGTCAGCTGGTAAATCGACCTTATAAGCATTGTCATTGATTTTCTTAAGAATATTGCAAGGAACAATTTTCTTATACTTCAATTTGTAGTGGGTTCCTCTAGGAAACTTCTCCTTCCGTAAATAAACCATCACCAAATCACCTTCATTGAATACCTGGTATCATCGGTGAACATATTTTATAAAAAAAATTATGTTTATTACTGGCCTACAGTTTTTGTCTCATATGTTGCTGCAACTGTACAATGCATTCTACAAATCCTTCCCCATCTTCATTGATCCTATCCCCAAGTGGTAGTTGCACATAATCTAGGACACCCATAGTATTTCTACTGTAAAGAAACTGAAATGGAGATTTACGTGTAGATTTATTCACTGAACTATTGTAGGGAAATTCTACTTGAGGTAAATCCAAATCCCACTACTTTGAATTCTCTCCAGCAGTGCTCCGTAACATGTTTTCCAAAATCCAATTTACCACCTCAGTTCTCTCATATTTTGGGGGGTAATAGTCACTTTTGAACTATAATTTAGTTCCCATTTTATTCCATAAATTCCTCCAAAAATGACCCAAGAAATGAGTATCTCTGTCAGAGGTAATAGTTTTTGGAACCCCATGCAATCTAACAACTTCTGAAAAAAACAACTATGCCACCCTTGATGCATCACTAGTTTTCTTGCAAGCAATAAAATGATCCATTTTAGAGAACCTATCAACAACCACAAAAATAGAATCATTACCTTGCTATGTGTTTGGGAGCCCCAACACAAAATACATGCACAAATATGTCCATGGGCCTGTGGGCACTAGTAATGGCATATACAACCTTGTGTTATGTGAGTTTCCTTTAGACAGTTGAAAGATCCTACACCGTGCCACATACCTGGTTATATATTTTTTCATCTTCGACAAGTAATACTTATATTCAATTAATTCTAGTGTCTTTTCCTTTCCAAATTGTCATACCAAACCACTACTATGAAAGTCTCTAATAATATTTTCCCTCAATGAGCCAATTGGAATGCATATTTTTTTTTCCTTTGAAGAGGTAGACATATTGCATAAAATGTTCACCCTAATCAAGATCCATGTTCCCAGTGAATGGATTCTTCAATTGTTTCACAATCTCCTAAAAATCATTACCATATGCATAGAGATACTTTAATGCAGCGAACCCAATTATTTGATTTTCCATGGTTGTCAAAAGAACACTGCGCCGACTCAAAGCATATGGAATTTGATTCTGGAATCTTGATTTGTGCTTCAAAACAAAGTTGTAGCCTTGTAATAAAGAGACCCATTTTTCATGTCTATTGTTTGATTTATTTTAGGTTTTACATATTTTAATGCAATGTGATCGATAAATAACATAGACTCTTTCAGCACTAGATAATTCCTCCAATGCCTCAATGCTTGCACAATTGCATACAATTCTACATCATATGTGGAGTAGTTCTTTCTTACCCAGTTCAATTTTTCACTAAAGAATGTAATTGGTCTACCTGCTTGGCTAAGTACAACTCCAATCCCTACATGTGAAGCATCACAGTCTACCTCAAACACTTTGTCAAAATACGGTAAGGCTAATATGGGTGTCTCAGTTTCCTTCTTCTTAAAAAACTTAAAAAATTCCTCAACTTCATTGGTCCACAAGAATGTATTTCCTTTGGTGCAATCTATTATGGGTGATTCAATACTACTAAAATTTCGAATAAAATTTCGGTAAAAGGTGGCCAACCCATGAAAACTTCTTACCTCTATGATGCTCCTGGGACTAGGCCACTCCAAAATTGCTCTGACTTTCTTTGAATCCATCTTGACAACCTCTATCGGGATGAAAAAACCTAGAAACACCAAACTTTCTTTCAAGAAGCTACATTTCTTCAGGTTTGCATAAAGTTTATGTTTTCTCAATGCATCCAATATAATTTTTGAATGTTGCAAGTGATCTTCTTTGTTGTTTAAACTGAAAACTAGGATGTCATCAAAATAAAGGAAAAAACAATTACCAATATGAGGTCGAAGAACAATATTCATCAGCCACATGAAAGTACTAGGAGCATTGGATAGCCCGAATGGCATCACCATCCATTCATATAGTCCATCCCTGGTCTTGAAGGCAACTTTCCATTCATCGCCTTTGCGAATCCGAATATGGTGGTATCCACTTCGCAAATCAATATTACTAAAATATTTAGCTCCATCTATCACATCCATCATGTCATCCAGTCGAGGTATAGGAAGCCTATATTTGATGGTAATTTTATTGATTTCTATGCTATCTGTGCACATCCTCCATGTATTATAATTTTTTGGAGTAAACAATGTCAGTACAACACATGGAATCATCCTTTCTCTTACCAAACCTTTCTTTCTAAGTTTCATCACTTTCCAGTTGAGCTCTACATGTTGTGTAGGACTCATCCGATAGGCTACCTAATTAGGTAAAGATGATCCCAGGATCATATCAATGTGATGTTGAATATCCTTCTTTTTTGGAAGACCATTAGGTAGTTCATTAGGGATAACATCAACATATTATTATAGTAACTTGGTCGCTTTAGTAGGAATTGGTATGTCTTCCACGAATCCTTTTTGTATTATTAATGCATAGAAAAATCTCATTGCCTTGGTTTCCTTAACAAACTCTCTGCATGAAAAAATATTATCAGTTTTTCCCTCATCCTTAAGGGGAAATAAGAATACTTTCGATCCATCCTTCCAAAAGGTATAGGTATTGTTTCCTCCATCATGCATGAATTTTCTATCATATTGCCAAGGCCTGCCCAATAACATATGGCATTCATCCATCGAAATGACATCACACCATACTTAATATTTATAAGTCTTACTAATGGAAAACGTGATAAAACATATTTTATTAATGGCGAATTCATTCCCCTTTTTGAACCATGCAATTCGGTAAGTATGGGGATGTGTTTCACAACGTAATTTCAACTTATCTACCATCTCTTTGGAAACCATATTCTCACAGTTTCCACTATCAACAATAAATTGACATACCTTTCCCCCGAAAGTGCATCTGGTTCGAAAAATATGTGTTCAAAACCAATAATATTCATTATTGCTACCATGTATTTGCTCTTTTTCGGGAATCACCATTGACCTCCGTATCATGAGACTCTCCCCCATATCAGGTGGGACTTCAAATTCAACTCCTTCTTCTTCATTCTCATCTTGGAGCAATTTCAAACTAGGATTTTGTCCTTGATTCACTTGTTTCATGTTATAAATTGGGAATTAAAATACTCGATGACCCTCTACACCACAAGTGAAACACACATAAGATCCTCCTCTTCCACCACTGTAACCTCTACCCCTCTGAAATCCTCTTCCCCATGGATGATTCAGGTTACCTTGCCAAGTATCTTTTTCATTCTTATCTCCTTGGCTTCATTCACCTCTTCCATAGTTAAAACCACCCCATGAGGAAGATAACATACCCCTCCTTTCTCCTCTATTCCTTTGAAAAAAATGTTGTTTTAGCGTTTCCTCGACCTTTAAGGCTAATTGGTATGCCTCTTCCATGTTGTGAACCCTATGCATGCTCAATTCATTTGTTGATGTAGCTAAATACTAAGATTCATTCACAAGATCAAATAAACCATGGAAACACATGAGAATGGAAAAATAACTCTCTTTTGTTCCTTCTCCATCCTAACTATTACAATGGAAGTTCAACCCCTTATAACTACTATATGAGATTTTTGAAAACAACTAATTATAGAAAAACAACTATTTTTTAGAAAAAACAACTAGATTTAGAAAATTATTGCATGACTCTAAAACTAACCACTAACTAAGAGCTAACTAGAGAAAAATTATTTGTCAACTCTCTTTTCAGATTAAGTTCATAAACTAAGAGATAACTGATAATTGAAAAATTAAAAATTCTCGTAAAAACACTAAAACCCCAATTTGAGGCCTTATATGAAGGAATTTGGCCCGGGAAAAGTATTAAAATGATGCCTGATATGATATACTAGATTGGAATGGAATTTATCTCTTCGAGATGCAACTGCCTGTAAAATTTCAACCCAAATGGATAACCAAGTCAAAATTTATGACTCTCAGAAAATCCCTGAAAAATCCTCGCATCATTCACCTCTGGTTGAAAAGAACGTCATTCCAGCAAGTTACTATCTTCAAATTGTTTCCATTTAATGGTATCTAGGTTCAGTAATTCCTCCTCTGTAATCCATGTACTCTCTGTTGGTGTTACATCTTCCCACTGGACCACATATCGGTTGTATTAACCTTGTCGAGTATTAAGGGTATTCTGATCTAAAATATGTGTAATATTTTCCTTTTTCTTGCTTGGAATGACATGTTTCCAATCCACCTATGCCTCATTGTCATCACCCATATCATTCCCATGGAATATATACAAAAAAGAAACATTAAACATAGGGGAGAGATTGAGGTCAGCTCGTAAATCGACCTTATAAGCATTGTCGTTGATTTTCTTGAGAATATTGCAAGGACCAATTTTCTGATACTTCAATTTGTGGTAGGTTCCTCTAGGAAAATGCTCCTTTCATAAATAAACCATCACCAAATCACCTTCATTGAATAACTGGTATCGTCGGTGAGCATATTTTATAAAAATTTTATGTTCATTATTGGCCTGCAGTTTTGTTCTCACCTATTGTTGCAACTGTTGAATGTGTTTTGCAAATGCTTCCCCATCATCATTGATCCTACATACAAGTGGTAGTTGCTCCAAATCTAGAACACCCATAGGATTTCTACCGTAAACAACCTGAAATGGATATTTACCTATAGATATATTCAATGAACTGTTGTAGGAAAATTCTTCTTGAGGTAAATCCAAATCCCACTGCTTTGTATTCTCTCCAGTAATGCTCTGTAATAGGTTTCCCAAAATCCGATTTAACACCTCGGTTTTCCCATCTATTTGGGGGTGATAGGCACTATTGAACTGAAGTTTTGTCCCCATTTTCTTCGATAAGTTCCTCCAAAAATGATCCAAGAACCGAGTATCTATATCATAGGTAATATTTTTTGGAACCCCATGTAATCTAACAACTTCTGGAAAAAACAATTTTGTCACCCTCAATGCATCACTAGTTTTCTTGCAAGCATTGAAATGAGCCATTTTAGAGAACCTATCAACAAACAAAAAAACAGAATCATTACCTCACTGTTTTTTGAGGATCCCCAACACAAAATACATGCTCAGATCTGTCCATGGGCCTCTAGGCACTGGTAATGGAATATACAACCTTGGGTTCTATGAGTGTCTTTTAGACATTTGATAAATCCTACACTGTGCCACATACCTAGTTATATCATTTTTCATCTTCGACCAGTAATACTTATCTTCGATTAAGGCTAGTGTCTTATCCTTTCCAAAATTTCCTTCCAAACCACTACTGTGAAGGTCTATGATAATAATTTCCATCATTAAACCAATTGGAATGGATAATTGTTTTCCTTTGAAGAGGTAACCATCTTGCATAAAATATTCACCTTGATTAAGATCCATGTTCCCAATGACTAGATTCTTCAACTATTCCATAATCTCCCGAAAATCATTATTAGATTCATAGAGATCCTTTAATGTAACAAAATCAATTACTTGGATTCCATGGTTGTCATAAGAATATTGCGTTGAATCAAAGCATCTGCAACTTGATTTTGTTGTCCTGATTTGTGCTTCAAAAAAACGGTGTAGCCTTGTAAGAAAGAGACCCATTTTGCATCTCTATTGTTCAATTTATTTTTGGTGTTTACATATTTTAATTCAATGTGATCGGTAAATAACACAAACTCTTTTAGAACTAGATAATGCCTCTAATGTCGCAATGCTTGCATAACTGCATAAAATTCTACATCATATGTGGCATAGTTTTTTCTTACCTCATTCAAATTTTCACTAAAGAATGCAATTGGTCTACCTACTTGGCTAAGTACAGCTCCAATGCCTACGTGTGAAGCATCACAATCTACCTTAAACACTTTATCAAAATACGGTAAGGATAATATAGGTTCCTCAATTACCTTCTTCTTTAGAAACTTAAAATTGTCCTTAGCTTCATTGGTCCACATAAATGTCTTGCCTTTGGTGAAATATTTTATGGGTTTTACAATACTACTAAAATTTTGAATAAATTTTCTATAAAAGGTGGCCAACCCATGAAAACTTCTTACCTCCATGATGCTCCTGGGACTAGGCCACTCCAAAATTGGTCTGAACTTCTCTTAATCCATCTTGACTCCCTCTATCGAGATGGAAAAAACCAGAAACACCAAACTTTCTTGTAGGAAACTACATTTCTTCAATTTTTCATAAAGTTTATGTTTTCTCAATGCATCCAATATAATTTTTAAATGCTGTAAGTGATATTCTTTGTTGTTACTAAAAACTAGGATGTCATCAAAATAAACGACAACAAAATTACCAATATAAGGTCGAAGAACAATATTCATCATATGCATGAAAGTGTTAGGAGCATTGGAAAGCCCGAATGGCATCACTATGCATTCATATAGTCCATCCCTGGTCTTAAAGGCAATTTTCAATTCATTCCCTTCGTGAATCCAGATCTCTTTTGTATCCACTTTGTAAATCAATATTTCTAAAATATTTAGCTCCGACTAGCACATCCGTCATGTCGTGCAACTGTGGTACATGAAACCTATATTTGATGGTAATTTTATTGATTGATCTTCTATCTGTGCACATCCTCCATGTATTATCCTTTTTGGAGTCAACAATGCCGGTACAAGACATCGACTCATGCTTCCTCTTACCAAACATTTCTTTATAAGTTCTGTCACTTGTCGGTTGAGATATACATGTTGTGAAGGACTCATCCTACAGGCTTCCTAATTAGTTAAAGATGATCCCTGGATAAAATTAATGTGATGTTGAATATCCCTCTTTGGTGGAAGACCATTAGGTAGTTCATTAGGGATAACATCAACATATTCTTCTAGTAACTTGGCCACTTTAGTAGGAATTAGTATGTCTTCCACAGATCATTTTTTACTATTAATGCATATTGGAATCCTATTGCCTTGGTTTCCTCAACAAACTCTCTTTATGACAACATATTATCAGTTTTTCTCTCATCCTTAAGGGGAAATAAGATGACTTTTGATCCATCCTTCCAAAAGGTGTAGGTATTCTTTCCTCCATCATGCATGAATTTTTTGTAATATTTCCAAGGAATCACCAATAATAGATGACATGTATCCATTGGAATGACATCACACCATACTTCATATTTATAAGTCTTACCAATAGAAAACACGATTAAACATATTTTATTAATGGTGAGTTCATTCCCATTTTTGAACCATGTAATTCGGTAAGGATGGGGCTGAGTTTCACAGCGTAATTTCAACTTATCTACCATCTCTTTGGAAACCATATTCTCACAACTGCCACTATCAATAATAACTTGACATACCTTTCCCCTGGAAGTGCATCTGATTCAAAATATATTGGTTTGAAGCCAATAATCCTCATTGACGCTACCCTTCCTTTTCTCTTTTTCGGGAATCAACATAGACCTTTGTATCACGAGACTCTACCCCATATCAGGTGGGACTTCAGATTCAACTCCTTCTTCTTCATTCTAATCTTGGACCAAGTTCAAACTAGGTTTTTTTCCTTGCTTCTGGTCTTGCATGTTATAACTTGGGAATTCAAATGATCAATGACCCTCTACACCACACTTGAAACACACATAAGGTCCTCCTCTACCACCATTGTAACCTCTATCCCTCTGGAATCCTCTTCCTCGTGGTTGATTCAGGTTACCTTGTCGAGTATCTTCTACTTTCTTAGCTCCTTGGGATGATTCACCTCTTCCATAGTTAAAACCACACCATGAGCTAGACGATGCACCCCTCCTTTCTCCTCTATTCCTTTGAGAAAATTGCCAGTTTAGATTTTCCTCGGACTTTAAGGATAATTGGTATGCCTGTTCCACGTTGTGAACCCTATGCATTCTCAATTAATCTAATGATGTAGCCAAATCATGAGATTCATTTTCAAGATAAAATAAACCATGCAAACACATGAGAATGGAAAAATAAGTCACTTTTATTCCTTCTCTATTATAAATATTACAATGGAAGTCCAACCCCTTATAACTACTATCTGAGATTCTCGAAAACAACTAATTTTGGAAAAACAACTATTTTTTAGAGAAAAAAACTTAATTTAGAAAATTATCGCATGACTCTAAAAATGACCACTAAATAAGAGCTAACTAGAGTGACACTATTTGTTGACTTTTTTTTCTAATTAATTTCATGAACTAAGAGATAACTGATAATTGAAAAATTAAAAATTCCCATAAAAACATTGAAACCCCAATTTGAGCCCTTATATGAAGGAATTTGTCCTATTTGATATATCAGATCGACATGGCAGTGAAATCTTCAAGACACAACTCCCCGTATAATTTTATCCCAAATGGATAACTGATTCAAAAGTTATGAGCCTTAGAAAATCCCCGAAAAATCCTTGCATCATTCTCTTCTGGTTGAAAAGAACGTCGCTCCTGCAAGTTATTGTCTTCAAACTGTTTCCATTTAATGGGATATAGGTTCAGTAAGCCCTCCTCTGTAATCCATGTACTCTCTTCTGGTGCTACGCCTTCCCACTGGACCAAATATCACTTGTATTGGCCTTTCTGAGTATGAAGGGTCTTCTTATCTAAAACATGTGCAATCTTTTCCTTTTTCTTTCTTGGAATGACATGTTACCAATCCACCTCTGCCTCACTATCATTACCCAGATCATCCACATGGAATATATACAAATAAAAAATGTTAAACATAAGGGAGAGATTGAGGTCAACTGGTAAATCGACCTTATAATCATTGTCGTTAATTTTCTTGAGAATCTTGGAAGGACCAATTTTATTATACTTCAATTTGTGGTAGGTTCCTCTAGGAAACCGCTCCTTCCGTAAATAAACCATCACCAAATCACCTTCATTGAATACCTAGTATCATTGGTGAGCATATTTTATAATTTTTTTCTATTCATTACTATCCTGTAATTTTTGTCTCACTTGTTGTTGCAACTGTTGAATGTGTTATGCAACTACCTCCCCATCATCACTGATCCTATTCCCATGTGGTAGCTACACCAAATCTAGGAAACCCATACAATTTCTACCGTAAACAACATGAAATGGAGATTTACGTGTAGAACTTTTCACTGAACTATTGTAGGAAAATTTTTCTTGAGGTAAAGCCAAATCCCACTGGTTGGGATTCTCTCCAACAATGATCTGTAACAAGTTTCCCAAACTCTAATTTACCACCTCGATTTTCCTATTTGTTTAAGGGTGATAGGCGCTATTGAACTGTAATTTAGTCCCCATTTTCTTCCATAAAGTCCTCCAAAAATTACCCAAGAATCGAGTATCTCTATTAGACGTAATATTTTTTGGAACCCCATGAATCTAGCAACTTATGAAACAAAAAATTCTGCCACCCTCGATGCATCACTAGTTTTCTTGTAATCAATGAAATGAGAAATTTTAGATAACCTATCAACAACAACAAAAAAATAGAATCATTACCTCATTGTGTGTTGGGGATTCCCAACAGAAATCCATCCTCATATATGTCCATGGGCCTATGGGCACTAGAAATGGCATATACAACCCTGTGTTATGTGAGTGTCCTTTAGAAATTTGACAAATCCTACACCGTGCCATATACTTGTCTATATCTTTTTTCATCTTTGATGAGTAATAATTATCTTTGATTAAGGCTAGAATCTTATCCTTTCTGAAATGTCCTTCTAAACCACTACTATGAAGGTCTCTGATAATATTTTCCCTCATTGAACCAATTGGAATGCATAATTGTTTTCCTTTGAAGAGTTACCAATATTGCATAAAATATTCACCTTGATTAAGATCCATGTTCCTCTTGATGATTGCAGCTATGTGAGACATTCTCCAGCTTACAAACCTATGATATTTTGACCATTGCAGCTATGTGAGACTTTCTCCAACTTACAAACCTGAGCGAAATACCCTAATAATGGTGTGTGGTTCCTATATGAGACAGAGTTGGAATGTAGAGATGACCTACTCCATTTAGAGAGTTAAGAATAACTCCAGATGATTCTCCCGTGAGAAAAGCAATCTGCAGAGTTGGACATTCCTGTGGCCGAGCACAAGGTGAACGTGTGAAATCCCAAAGTGTTGGGTGCATCGTCATGAGAACATAAATGAATATGATGTATTATCCTCCTCTGAGAAGAAGAGTTGACGAGAAAATCTAGATGCATCTTCTATGTAATGCAGTGGGAAATAAGATCTATTGAGTGGACGTGCCTATGGACGAGCACATGTGAATGTGATCCTAGTGGCTGAGCACTAGTGAAGAAGTGGTTCTTCTGTGTAATGCAATGAGCCAAAGATATGGACATTCCTATGGATGTGCCCCTAGTGGATGAGCACTAGTGGGTGTATAATATCCATTTCTATATTTTTCAAGAGTCAGACTTTCCTGTAACTAATTGTAATGTAAAGGGTACAGGTCAGCCCCACCTTAATGTGACTAGTAATTAATGTAAAAGATAATTAATCTGGTTAATATTAATTATATTATGAGCTAGTGAGGTCGACCCTGTTGTGCCAATAGATACTATTTTTGACAGGTTCAGTCTAGTATAAGTAAAGGTAAATTCCCCATTGAGGAAACATATCTTTCACACAAGTTTTTAAATTTCAGCCAGTACATCTTCTTGGGAAAAGTGTGCACCTCTCTTAGGCTCTAGTATTCTAGGGTTTGATCACCCTCTTTTTTTCTAGGTATTATTGGTGGCGAAGGTATTTATCTTGAAGAATATAGAAAATTATTTGGCTGGGTTTTCTTCCCTTGTTGAGAAGGGTTTCCCAGGATACTTCTTGTGTTTTTGTGCATGGTGCTTCTTCTTGTGATCTTGGTTGTTGCAACTTTAATGGTTATGGTTAAATGCTAAAAATGGAATGAAATTCATTCTTAACCTTGCTCATTGAAAAATAAACATGGTATCAAAGCATAGGTCTTGAAAGAACCCATTGCACAAGCATCTACCAAGTCTCCTCTCACTTTTGCAGAACTGTACAACCCTCCTAGGGTTTCCAGAAAAAACCATACGAACCTCCTTTCTGTGGTGTTCTAGCCCTTAATACTTGTACATTGGGGATATCTTTTACATAGAAGAGTATTGCCTCTTCCAGTGCATCTACAGAAGCTCTTAAAATCAAATTCCGAGAATTTTGATTTTTTGGCCCTAGGGTTTCTATGGTGCCGACATTTCCTGCAAAATCTTAATCCTAGATTTCTTAAGAAACATTTTTCTTAAATCAACAAGCATCTTTGTGACACTATCAAGTTGATTTTTGGCAGTCATAATTCAAACATAATCCAAGGTTACTAATTCAACCTAATCATTAGGTTTTCAAAATCCAGTTGGCGAGAGTTTGAAGAAACCAAACAAATGAAGAACAAAGCCTTAGTAGAAGACAGGATTGATGGAGAAAGCAACTTCAGCTCCTGGAAATCAAGGCTTCAGGTCACCCTTGAATAATATGACCTCTTGGATATGGTAACTAAAACCTTACCAGACACAACTATAGATGTAGAGAAGAAGATAAGAAAGGAAGAAGATGACAACGCAAGAAAATTGATCATCTACTCAGTAAGAGATCACATCTTACCTCGTATTTCAAACCTGAAGACAACTTATGATATGTACAAAGCATTAAAAAAAATGTTTGAAAGTGACAACACCCTCATAGCTCTTACCTTGAAGAGCCAACTTCAAAGTACCAAGATGGTGAAAGGTGACACAGTTTCCATCTTCTTTATGAAGATATCAAAGATTAAATAACATCTACATACCATTGGAGAAATCATGTCTGATAGAGAAATTTTCTTAACCACTCTCAACAACCTTCCAAAAACATGGGAACCTTTTCTTTACAGTATCAGTGGAAGAGAAGCTATACCAACCTTTGATCGTCTATGGAAAAATTATACTCAAGAAGAACTTAGATTTAGAAATAGAGGAGTGGAAGATTCCTCAGAAGAAAATCATGCTCTTTCACTCCATACAAAGAAAGGAGGAAAATTCAAAATAAATTTCAAGCAAACATTTAAAGATGAAAATTCTTCATCAAATACAAATTATCAAAGAAGAGTTGTTTCAGAAATTCAGTGCTTCAGATTGGACAAATATGGACACTATGCAAGAAATTGTCCAACTGGGAAGAAGGGAAGACAATATGCTTCTATCATTGACATTGATCCAGACCCACCTCACAACAATGAAGAGAAGAAAGAGGATAAGTAATTCCTCTAAAATCTAAAGCATGACTACAAACCAGGTAAATCAATTGATTTCTAATTTTATAGTTGATTGCATTTTTGAATAAATGAAGGATATTATCCCTAGTATGAGATCCCTCAAATATTTGGACCATTATCATTGGTATGGGAGTCCAAACCATATTTAATTTATTATTATGAGAGAAAAGCATAGATGTTCTTTTTAAAGAAGAGATACCCATTCAACAAACCTATAAAATCTCAGATGGAGATTAACAGTGAGACATTACCTTCTTCCCCTTCAAGAGTTTAGAGGGAGACATACATTATTCCAACTAATCTAGTTGCTCCAGTTGATATAACCAGAGATATTACGGTGGGGCATAAAAGGCATACCCAGGATATACAAAACTCTGCTAGAAGACAAAGAGACACACGAGTCCCTCAAGGGACGCCTTGATAAAGAAAAAGAGTTTTGAAAACTATCCTTCAGTCATGAGCCATTTCATTGAAGAAACAAAACGATAAATAAATATGGAAAGATGCCATAACAGAAGAATACCAATATATCTTAGAGAATTATTTAATATATATTATTCAGAAACTAGAAGGGAAGTTTGTGAAAACATCCAAGTAGAGAAAGCATGAAATTGGCAAGAAGTTTCAAGGAATAAAAAACTAGAGAACTCTCACAAATAGAGGGAGTTTTCTATGATGAGACACTTGATTCAATGAGACCATTACATTTCCATCCCTACTAGCATACATGAGATGAAAACAATATCATATGGATGAATTCTTGATGAGTTTAAATCTCAGCAAAGAACATTGCTGATCCAAAACCCATATTATTACAATGTTGGTGATGAGAGCCTGATTTTGATGACTTATTCAGAAAGCCTTGTTGTTGGATACAAGTAATCCATGACTTATGAATTAGATATAAATAATATGAGTATTATGCACTACTTCTTGGGACAATAAGTATGACATAAGACTAATGAGATTTTACTGAGTCAAGGAAAATACACAGTGAAAATATTAAAGAAGTCCAGTATGACAGAATGGAAAATCCAACGTGATAGATTTAAATATTGATGATGATTCAAACAATAATAATCCACAACTAATTGGATCACTAATGTATATGGTTAACACTAGAATTGATTCATGCCATGCAGTGAATGTGCTTAGTCATTTCATGAGTCAACCAAAACAGACTCACTAGACAACATCAAAACATGTATTAAGATGTATACGAGGCACACTTGGATATGGCCTGAGATATGCCTCCAGTGTGAACTTGAGTTTGCAGGATATGTCAATTCAGATTGATCAGAAAGTACAGTGGACTGAAAGATCACATCCGGTTGTTGTTTTACTGTGAAGGTTTCCATGGTTTCCTGGTGCAGCAAGAAACAAAACTCTGTGGCCTTTAGTACCACAGAGGCAGAGCATATAGCATTAAGTGTGTGAAGAAATGTGGCTTCACAAGATTCTGACAGATTTACTTGACCATGAGATGGATCCTATGATGATAACCAAGAGTCGTGTGTAAATCTCCTTGAAGAACCCAATGTTTCCCAATGGATCGAAAAATGATGAGATGAAGTGTCCTTATATCAGAGATATGATGTAGAAGAAAATCGTACACATGCAATACCTTCCTATACATGATTAGATTGCAGACATATTCACCAAACTAACTTGGTGAAGAATGCCTCCCGAGTTGAGAGGGAGTGTTGATGACTCCAACCAAGAAAAAAGTTCAAAGTACATCTTTGTGATACTTGGCATGATGAAGAATGCCTCCCTAGATGAGAGGGGGTGTTGATTATTGCAGCTATGTGAGACATTATCCATATTACAAACCTATGATATGTTGATCATTGTAGCTATGTGAGACTTTATCCAGCTTACAAACCTAAGAGCAATCCCATGAGAAGGGTGTTTGGTTCCTATTTGAGACAGAGCTGGAACGTAGAGATGACCTCCTCCATTCAGAGATTTGAGAAGAAATCTAGAAGATTCTCCTTTGATAAAAGAGATCTGCAGAGTTGGACGTGACTGTGGTTGAGCACAAGGTTAACGTGTGAAATCCCAAAGTGTTGGGTGCATCGTCATGAGAATAGAAATGAAGATGATGTATTGGCCTCCTCTGAGAAGAAGAGTTTACCAGAAACTCTAGATGAATCTCCTGTGTAATGCAGTGGGAAATAAGATATGTTAAGTGGATGTCCCTATGGACGAGCACATGTGAAACTGATCCTAGTGGTTGAGCACATGTGAACATGATCCTAGTGGTTGAGCACTAGTGAAGAAGTGGTTCTTCTGTGTAATGCAGTGAGCCAAAGATATGGACATCCCTATGGATGTGCCCCTAGTGGATGAGCACTAGTGGGTGTATAATATCTCTTGCTATATTGTTCAAGAGTCAGACCTACCTATAACCCTAATTGTAATGTAAAGGGTACAGGTCATCCCCACCTTAATGTGACTCGTAACCTTCATTATTAACCTTGCTCATTGAAAAATCAACAGTTCCTAGCAACTGGATTCTTCAATTGTTCCACAATCTTCCGAAAATCATTATCAGATGCATAGATATCCTTTGTTGCACCAAACCCAATTAATTTATTTTCCATGGTTGTCAAAAGAATAGTGCGCCGACTCAACGCATCTGCATCTTGATTCTGTCGGCCTAATTTGTTCTTCAAAACAAAGGTGTAGCCTTGTAAGAAGACTTTGCATCTCTATTTTTAAATTTATTTTGGGTGTTTAAATATTTTAATGTGATGTGATCAGTAAATAACAGAAACTCATTTGGAACTAGATAATTCCTACAATGTCGCAATCCTATCACAATTGCATAAAATTCTACATCATATGTGGAGTAGTTCTTTCTTACCTCATTCAATTTTTCACTAAAGAATGAAATTGGTCTACTTGTTTGGCTTAGTACATCTCCAATGCCTACATGTGAAGCATCACAGTCTACCTCAAACAGTTTATCAAAATCTGATAAGGCTAATATGGGTGCCTCAGTTACCTTCTTCTTTAGAAACATAAAAATTTCCTCAGCTTCACTGGTCCACATGAATGTCTTGCCTTTGATGCAATATTTTATGGGTGCTACAATACTGCTAAAATTTTGAATAAATTTTCTGTAAAATGTGGAAATCCCATGAAAAAATCTTACCTTTTTTATGCTCCTAGGACCAGGCCGCTCCAAAATTGATCTGACCTTCTATGAATCCATCTTGACTCCCTCTTCCAAGAAGACAAAACCCAGAAACACCAAACTTTCTTGTAGGAAACTACATTTCTTCAAGTTTGCATAAAGTTGATGTATTCTTAATTTATCCAATATACTTTTTAAATGTTTCAAGTGATCTTCTTTGTTGTTACTGAAAACTAGGATGTCATCAAAATAAGAGAAAACACACTTACAATTATAAGGTCGAAGCATAATATTCATCAACCACATGAAAGTTATAGGAACATTGGACATCCTGAATGGCATCACCATCCATTCATATAGTCCATCCCTAGTCTTGAAGGAAGTTTTTCATTCATCCCCTTCGCAAATCTAGATCTGGTTGTATCCACTTCGCAAATACATCTTACTAAAACATTTATCTCTAGCTAGAACATCCATCATGTCGTCTAACCAAAGTATAAGAGACTTATATTTGATGGTAATTCTATTGATTGCTTAACTATTTGTCCACATCCTCCATGTATTATCATTTTTTGGAGTTGACAATGTCGTTACAGGACATGAACTCATGCTTTATCTTACCAAACCTTTCTTTATAAGTTTTGTCACTTATTGGTTGAGCTCTACATGTTGTGTAGGAATCATCATATAGGCTTCCTGATTAGGTAAAGATGATCCCGGGATCATATCAATGTGATGTTGAATATCCCTGTTTGGTGGAAGACCATCAGGTAGTTCATTAGGGACAACATCAACATATTCTTCTAGTAACTTGGACACTTCAATAGGAATTGGTATGTCTTCTAGGGATCCTTTTTTAACTATTAATTCATAGAAAAATATTGTTGCCTTGGTTTCCTTAACAAACTCTCTTTATGACAACATATTCTCAACTTTTCCCTCATCCTTAAGGGGCAATAAGACGACTTTCGATCCATCCTTCCAAAAGGTGTAGTTATTCTTTCCTCCATCATGCATGAATTTTCTGTGAAATTTCCAAGGCCTCCCTAGTAACAGATGACATGCATCCATCAGAATGACATCACACCATACTTCATATTTATAAGTCTTACCAATGGAAAGCTTGATCAAACATATTTTATTAATGGTGACTTCATTCCCCTTTTTGAACCATGAAATTTGGTAAGGATGGGGATGTATTTCACAACGTAATTTCAACTTATCTACCATCTCTTTGGAAACCATATTCTCACAACTTCCACTATCAAAAATAACTTGACATACCTTTCCCCCAGAAGTGCATCTGGTTCGAAAAATACTTTTTCGAAGCCAAGAATCTTCATTGTCGCTACCCTTCTTTTGTTGTTTTTTGGGAATCACCATTGAACTCTGTATCATGAGACTATCCTCCGTATCAGTTGGGACTTCAAATTCAACTCCTTCTTCTTCATTCTCAGCTTGGACCAAGTTCAAACTAGGTTGTTTTCATTGCTTCAACTCTTTCATGTTATAACTTGGACATTAAAATGTTCGATGGCCCTCTACACCACACCTGAAACACACATAAGGTCCTACTCTTCCACCACTGTAACTTATACCCCTCTGAAATATTCTTTCTCATGGCATATTCAGGTTACCTTGTCGAGTATCTTCTAAGTTCTCAGCTCCTTGGGATAATTCACCTCTTCCATAGTTAAAACCACCCCTTGAGGTAGACGATGTACCCCTCCTTAATCCTCCATTCCTTTGAGAAATTTTTTGATTTATCTTTTTCTCGGCCTTTAAGGATAATTGGTATGCCTCTTCCATGCTACGAACCCTATGCATGCTCAATTCATCTTGAATATAAAATTTTAAACAATTCACTTACCTTGCAGCTAGTTTCTCATGAGTTTCCTGGTGATCCATGCGAATGGATAACTGATAAAAATCATTTATGAGTTCCTCCATGGTGGAAAAGTTCTACTTCCAGTTATAAAATCTACGAAAAAGGGTCTGGGCATAGTCCAGAGGAAAACAAAAATCTCACAATTTTTTTTCCATCTTGCTCTAGGTCTTAATTTTTTCTTTTCCTTTTCTTACTCTATCTTTCTGCACATGATCCCACCATATCATGGTGTGATGCTTCATTTTCGTGCAGAAAAATTTCACCTGCTTTTTCTCTGGCATAGGCTGCCATTGAAAAAAAATTCCATGGTGTTCAACCATTATATTAATTCCTTCGATTTAAGATTCCCTACATATTCTGAAACTTCCATCTTGATCCTATCATTTCTCCCTTCTAGAGCCATGAACATACATTCTTCAAAAGACACGTTCTCTAATTGTTTTTCTTCATGTTCTATATGTTGATCTACATCTCCTTGGTATGTATCCTCATCAGACACTTCTCTGTTTATTATTCTATGACTAGCCAACATATTTGTAAAATATGCTACTTGCCTTTGGAGGTTTTTCATATCTCTATGCATTTGAGCAAGACCTACTCTTCCTCTTCCTCTCCCAACCATCTTTCTGCTTTGATACCAGATGATGTAGAAAAAATTTGAGATTCATTCACAAGATCAAATAAACCATGCAAACACATGAGAATGGAAAAATATCTCTCTTTTATTCCTTCTCCATCCTAACTATTACAATGGAATTTCAAACCCTTATAACTGCTATCTGATATTTTAAAAAACAACTAATTTTAGAAAAAACAACTAATTTTAGAAAAAAAACTATTTTTTAGAAAAAAAAACTAAATTTACAAAATTCTTGCATGACTCTAAAACTGGCCACTAACTAATATATAACTAGAGAAACATTATTTTTCAACTTTCTTTTCTAATTAAGTTCAAAAACTAAGAGATAACTGGTAATTGAAAAATTAAAAATTCCCATAAAAATACTAAAACCCTAATTTGAGGCCTTATATGAAGGAATTTGTCCCAGGAAAAGTGTCGAAATGATGTCCGATCTAATATAATCAAATCGAAAGGTAGTGAACTCTTTGATACACAACTTCGAGTAACATTTCATCCCAAAATAATAACCGAGTCAAAATTTATGACCCTCGAAAAATCCCTGAAAAATCCTTGCATCACTTGTATAAATGATTCTTTTTCAACTGAGGATTAAGGGTTGAATCACTGGTGAATATTAGGCATACTATGAGGAGAGTTAGGAGATCTACCTTGAGTCCATATTCATCTTTAGGGAGGATATTTAATAGATTTGGATGGGAATGAAATACTACAACAAGGACATATCTCTAGTCCATGGACTTTTTGATAACCCTACTAAGATATTAGGGACTAAGACAAACAAAAACATATATGATATGCAGTGAAAGGATGAGAAGATAATGGTGAAAGTGATAGTGGATTGAATTCTATGTCATTATAAAGTGAAACATCAGGTTGTAACCTTTAATCATTTGGGATTGGATTAAATGTTGTTAGTGTTTTTAGTACTAGGGACTTATGAGAAGAGGTAAGAGTTGATAATTGGATAGGTGAATTCATCACTACTTTGATTAACAAATAAGACTCTAGGGTTAGATTACCAATATTTTATCCTAATGGAGAATCCAAAACCCCAACTAGAAATTCAACGCTAGGAGCTAGTATGAGGTTAGAGAAAGGAATAAGAATGGGAGTTCTATCCAAGATGGAGAAGAGAGGCTAAATACCACTAGAAAATGTTTGGAAGGAGATAGAGAGGAAAAATACCACTAGAAAATGGTGGGAAGGAGATATATTGAAAGGTGGAAAAAAATATAAGAAAACATAAGTGTAGAAGGATAAGAAAAGAGAGAATCAAAATGATATTGGGTGAATATGTAAGAATGCATGGTGTAAAATCTCTAATGGAAATATATCTTACAAGGAAAGCTATGGGTGAACAAGTAAAAGGTGTTTCCTTGCCAATATTCATAGAGGAAAAGTGGTTTGGAAATATATCTTACAAGGAAAGCTATGGGTGAACAAGTAAAAGGTGTTTCCTTGCCAATATGCATAGAGGAAAAGTGGTTTGGATTCCTTGGATATTAATTGAAACCCCATATTTTGATGTGTGGTTAGCTATCCTTCAAGTTCATATCATAGAAGGAAGTAAATATTATTCTAAGTATTAGATGGTTTTGGGGTGCATCTATGCCTTTTTAAAAACAATGAAGATGAGGTTTTGATTCTCAAAGCACACCTCTCTTCATTCAAGCAATTTGGTGCTAATGTGAAGACTCCCCATGGATTTTTGGAGTAGATATACTTTGGAAATACTTGGTAATACTCTAGGAAAATTTATCAATCTTGAAGTGGATTTCTGAAATAAGGTGGATATGGAACTTATAATAATTTTAGTGGAATTGGCTCTACATGAGGGCCCATCGAAGGAAATTGATATATAATGGGGAACATGGAAATATACCTATCATTTTTATTATTTTAAAGTTCTTTGTAGGTGTCTATTCCATCATGGAACTATCCATGTATAGGATTGTGTGAAAATAAGTGAAAGTTTGGTTTGAGGGGGAATGAGAAGGGAGTTCAAAAATCCCTAGAAGTTTGAGGTTCCCAAGAGACAAAACGGGGAAAAATAAAATCCCATCCTAGGAATTGAAGGGAAGGGTTTATAGGATGTCAATAATAATAGTATTTTTCTACCATAAGTGGTGACAACATGGAGTCACCTTCACAAAATCAAATGTATCCAAAAAAAATTATAATTTTCTTTTATCTAAAGCCAAGACCAATGTTCCAATAAGGAAAGGTATGATTTGCAAGTCCCTCAAAATACTGCTTGTTTATTTTATGGAAAATAATAAGAATTGAATGAAAAATTCCTAGAAAAAATTGTTAGCGGGAAAATTCCTAGATAATATAGGGATCCCTAGAAGGTATAGGCTTGAATTTTCCATCCAACACCCTGTTAAGAAGCCTAAAGAGAACCCCTCAACCATGGATTCAGAGGACATGCCCCAATATATAACCTCAAAGAGTGAGGGGGAAGATTCAAACATATAGAAATTTAAGGGAAAATTCTACCTTAAATCCAATAAATAACTTTCTTTGGAAGAGGGAGGGGTATAGGAGGAATATTGGCCAATGAAATTATATAGAACTCAATTGTGGGTATACATCCTTATCTATCAATTGCAAAAAAAGGTGTCATTAAATAGCAGAGTTAAGGTAAACAATTGAATATTAAATTGGGAATTAGATCTAGAATGGCCCCTCATACAACGTGATATAATGATAATGATTTACCTAAATGTGAGAGGGGTAGGGGGAACTCATCAAAATATACCACTAAAAATATTTTTCAATAAATACAAACTAGACATAATTTTGATCAAAGAAAATATGAGTGAAGGGAAAAAATAATATAGATATCGTTTTTTGGCTTAAAGGATTTGTCATTCTATTCATTAGATGCAGAAGGTCACTCAAGAGGTTTAGTAATATATTGGGAAGGCAGTAAATAACCACTATCTACTTCCATTATAAGTGCAAGTATATAGTTGGAATGCATATCAAAAGAAATATGGAAACATTTCAATATCATTAATTTATGTGTCATATGGGGATATGAATACCTTTTCGGATAACCCAAAAACCCATGATAATTTAATATGGGATAATTTTATCACTAGAGGGAATTTAAACTTGACTATGAACATTGGATAAGTCTACAGGGAATCATCTAGACAAGATCCTTTAGCAGGTTTTTATTCACTTGTATGAAGAAATGAAGTTGTTTGATGTAGAGCCTATACAGATGGTCCTTACCTGGATGAATTCAAGGAGTGGAATGGATGGTATATCTAAAATATTGGATAGATTTTTGGTAGAAAAAATAATTGTAGAGGAATTTTAAAGGATGAAGTATTGGGTGGGGAATGGTGGGTCTTTATACCATCAACCAATCCTACCTCAAATTTAAATATATTCCTAGAACCTTGCAACTCCATTTAAATTCAATCATACTTGGTTAGAAGAAGAGCAATTCAAAGAGATAGAAGTTCAACATTGGAGGAAGTATGACTTGAGGTTAGGAGAGATAGAAATGTACCAATTCACTAAGAAAATAAATAAAGTGAAGAATATAATAGTTGAGTGGGAAAGAAGAAAAAAATGAAAGGAAAAAAGAGGTAAATGAGGTGGAGAAAGAAAAGAAACATGTTCAAAAATAATGATTGTGGAGTTTTTTTAAGAGGAAGAGAGTTAAAGACTAAAGAGGTTGAAAGAAACGAAATTTTTTTTACTAGAGAAAGGGGAGGTAGAATGGAGGCTAACGAGCGGTGCCATATTGTATGCCAAAGGTGATGAAAATACAAAACATTTCCATACTTATGCCAAATATAGGAAAAACATAAATTCAATTTGGTAAATAAGGAAGTAGGGGGGATCCTAGAAAGAAATTTCACTAAGATAGTAGAATAAGGTATAAGTCACTTCAATTATTTGTTTTGGGATCCTTCAAGGGAAGACAAAGAAAAGTGCTAATTGTAGTTTCTTCATTTGCTAAAATTATTGATGAAAAACAAAACGAACAATTAGGAGCTTAAATTTTCAAAGAGGAATTCAAGTAAACTCTTTCAAAATGAAAAAAAAAAAATATTGAATTGGATGGTTGGATAGTGAAATTTTATTCACAATTCTATGATTTGCTAGAGGATGAACTTATAAGAGTAGTAGAGAAATAAAATTTTTATGGAAAGATTATGGGGGCTCTAAATGCAACATTTATAACTTCTATTCATAAAAAGAATCATACGGATATCTTTGAATACTTTAGACCAATTTCTTTATGTAACTTTGTATTTAGGATCATAACCATGATTTTGGAAAATAGATTGAAGATACTCTTATCATTCTTTATATCAAAAGAATAATTTGGTTTTCTCTTCAATAGACAAATCCATGATGCTATTAGTTCAACTTTAGAAGGTAAGAATTCTATAAACAAAGGAAAAATCCTATCGGTGGTAATGAAAAATGACTTGGAAAAGGATTGTGACAACATTAGCTAGATATATTTAATATTGTTGTTGTTTTTACAAATACTATTTGAGTCCTGGCCGACTTTGACTAACCTGAACTAGAATCGGTGCTAGCTTTCTTTACTACTCTGGAAGGAACTAATCCCAGGCTAGACTAGATGGGACCCTGTCTCTAGTTACCTGTTTATTTTTGTCTCTAGTTATCGTTTGGTCCCTGTGCATCTAAAGTTATCCTTTGTTACTCTAGCTACCAACACTTATTCCCTTGGCCTTTCCACCTAGTAGTAGGAACCACTTCAAATAGGAGAGGTAGGGAGAGAAAAGAAAAGTATAAATGAATCCACATAATCAACATCCATCGGTAAATTTCGTACAAGCATATCAAGTACATGGTCTGGCGCTTAACCTACTTTAGTGGAGTGGAAAATGTTGGACCTTCTTAGTTAATTGAGGATGAATCAGGGTATTCCCACATCTATGTCACTCGCGAACTGATCCATGACTACTCCATCAACATAGCACTTGATCAAGGATGTGATCTCAATGCATGAAGGTCCCGACATGAGCTCTCCCCTCTTGGGTGTCTATGCATAAAGTCATGTAATCCTGGCTGAATCAATTAGTAAGGGACGCAAATCCATAAATGGTAGGGTGAAAGAAATAATAAATTCAAGGTAAGGTTGATTGTTATTGTTACGAATAAGGATGAAAGATCAAAATTTGAATAGATTAGGGTTTTCCTATCCTCAACTTTCTTCATGGTTCTTATAAATGGATCACCATATAGATATTTTAATGCTACAAGAGCACTTAGGAAAGGATGCCCAATGTCCCCTTTCCTATTGTTTCTAGTGGTATAAGGTTTGAGTAGGTTGATCATAGCTTCAAAGAGGAAGGGAAACCTATTAAAGTGGGACACACAAAGCCATGTTCTTTTTGTAGATAATGTAATGATATTTATCATTTCTTTTTGCAGATAATGTAATGATATTTGGCAAAAGAACACTTAATGAGGTGAAAATACACAAAGTCATTTTGGACTTGTATCACAAAGAAATGGTGATGGAAACGAATCATAATAAACCTCTATTCTCTTTAATGATATGGATGAAGTTGTTGAAAGACAAAAAATTCAAATTATTTATTTTAATGCAACTTCTTTGGAGAGAGGAATTAAGTATTTGGGATTGTTGAAACTACCAACTAATTTCCCATGCAGAAGCATGCACATCATTTCAGCTAAAAATAAAATGTGCATGCATGCACACTTCAGTGAACAGTTTGCGTAACTAGTGGATTAGGATGTAATATATATATATATCATACTCGTAGAGGTGTGGAGTAGCAATGTAGTGTAGCGCAGTGTGTGGGAAGAAGGTGTGAGGAAGATTGTAAGCCAATGGTTGGATGCTATAATTCTCCCTTGAATAATAAGAATATTGATTATCATTGCTCCGTGGTTTTTTCCCTTAGAAGGGTTTCCACGTAAATCATTGTGTTCAATTGATGTGATTGTTATGTCTTGTTTTATTTGATATTAGATCATTTCTCTATTTACACTTTTGCTTCCTAATAAGTGGTATCAAAGCGCAGATTTGAAAGATCTGAGAGCGAAGGAGAAGATAATGTGGTCACTCAATATCAAAGATGTGGTTTCGTGGAGAAAATAAATATTCAAGATTTTTTTTTTTTTGTTGAAGCTACTGAAGACAAAGGAGCGTTAGGTGTGTCCCTGACTCTCCCTGAGTTCAGTTACAGGAGTGTTGACACTCCCCACACTTGAAAAATCAAAATTTTTGAAGGACCAACACTCCCCAAGATGTCCATGGGGAGTGTTTCCTAACGCTACCCCAACCATACAAAGGGAGTCTTGGTTAAGGGACTAACGCTTTGCATGCCATACAAGAGGAGTGTTAGTCACAACAATTTTACATGAGGTATTAAAGTCTTCAAAAGTTCAAAAGTTTAGAATTTTCAAGGATCGTTCTAGTATTTAAAGTATGTGGAGGATGTTTTAATAAATGGGTGGAAGTATATAATATTATTTATTTAAGAGTTGCATTTTTTTTTGGTTTTGGTAAAATGTTTTAAGGTGTAAAATGTTTATTAAATATTTTTTTAAAAACCTTTAAACTAATAGTTTTGGGTTCAATCTTGAACTATAAGTTTATTCCTCCATATTAAAAGCCCGATCTTATAAGTTGTGGTTTCAGGGTGGTTTATGAAAATGGAAAAACTACAGAGTTCAAAGTTTGAGGTGGAGAAATTAAGCGACAAGAATAATTTTGAGCTATTGAATCTCAAGATGTAGGATCAACTTGTGCAACAAGGATCACATAAGGTGTTGGAGGGAAATCCAAAGAGACCATCGAGTATGTCGGATGAGGACTGGGATGATCTAGATTCAAGAGCTCTCAATACCATTCATGTGTGTTTGGAAGATGAAGTTTTGTTTAACATCATAGGAGAGGAAACAACATTAGGATTATGGAGTAAGATGGAAAACATTTATATGAAAAAGTCATTGATGAACAAAATCTTCTTGAAGAGGAAGCTGTATAGCTTACGCATGAGATAAGGTACATAAATTGTTGATCATTTAAATGTTTTCAATACTCTGATTTTTTAATTATCTAGTATGGAAGTAAAATACAAAGATGAGGAAAAGGCGGTTACACTATTACATTCATTGCTTGAGTCTTGGGATCATCTGGTCACATCTATGTGGTTTATCACAACAAATTCCATTGATTATGATACTATTGTGGGAGATATATTGTCTGAGGAAATGAGAAGAAGGTATAGTAAATAAACCTCAACAATAGAGTCAATGGTGGTCAAAGGTTGATCTACAAAAAGAGGGCAAGAGTAGAGAGGTACATCAAGATCTAAGTCAAAAGGAAAGAAGGGTAAGAAAAAATGTTGGTTTTGTGGAAAATTTGGGCATCTTCAAAAGGATTACTAGAAAATACATAAAACATCCAAAGAGGAATCCACAAAGGAAGTAAAGGAAGCTAATTCAACTGAAACAAGTTCAATTTTAGGTTCAAGTTCAGGTATGTTTGATGAGGTATTGTTACATTCTGGTGCATCCAACCACATGTTTCTTCATAGAAATTGGTTCTCAACTTACCAATCTATTGATGATGCCATTGTTTTCATGGGAAATGTTTTTTCTTGTAAAATTTTTGGGGTTGGTAGCGTTCATATTAAAATGCATTATGGTAATGTAAGAATATTAACAGATGTGAGGCATGTACTCGAACTTAGAAATAATTAAATATCTTTGGGATTTCTATATTTTGTTGGTTACATGTGTACAACTCAAGGTGGAGTATTGAAGGTGTCCAAAGGAATCTTAGCAGTCGTGAAGGAAAAGAGGATCAAGAACCTTTATCAACTCGAAGGAAGAACTAAAATAAATCAAACAGTGGTAACATATGAAGGTGAAAGTGACTATGTTCATTTATGGAATCAATGTTTGGGTCATATGAGCGAGAAAGGGCTTAAGGTACTGGTTGATCATAAGTCAATTCCAAGTTTAAAGTTTTGGAATTTAAATTTCTGCAAATATTATGTTTTTGGAAAATAGTGTAGACAAAAGTTTAAAACAAGAAGACATATAAGAAAAGTTATCCTTGATTACATCCATTCATATGTTTGGGGACTATCCCATATAGTTTGTTTTGTAGGATCGTCATATTTTGTGACATTTATAGATGAGTACTCTAGAAAGGTGTGGATCTATTTACTGAAAATAAAAGCTGATGTATTTAATACCTTTAAACAATTCAGAGCTTTGGTTGAAAAGAGAACTGACAAGTCAATCAAGTGTTTAAGAATAGATAATGGAGGTGACTTCACATCTATGGAATTTGAAAAATATTGCAAGGAAGTTAGGATTGAAAGACATAAGACCGTGGTTTATACTCCTCAGCCAAACGATGTTGTTGAACACATGAATAGGACTCTTATAGAGAGAGAAAGTAGCATGCTCAGTAATGTCAAGTTGCAGCAAGAATTGTGGGAAGAAGCAGTTCTTACAACATGCTATTTGGTAAATTGATCACCATCAACTACAATAAACTGTAAGATTCCAGAAGAGGTATGGACAGGTCATTAATGTGATTATTCAAATCTGACAATATTTGGTTGTGATGCTTATGCTCTTATTTCAAAAGATCAACGTTATAAGTTAGATATCATATCAAAGAAATATGTCGTTGTTCATTGTGGTTACGGAGTTAAGGGGTACAAATTGTGGGATCCTACTACCCAAAAACTCATCATAAGGAGAGATGTAGTATTTGATGAATCCTCACTCATAAAACCAGATCTGGTGGATGTTGAAGTGAGACAAGAACACGTACCACAAGTTCAAAAAATTCATTTGGAGACTCAACCACTTCAAAAAAGGAGGAGCGTGAAGAAGTTCCAGAAGAAGAAGAAGATAAATATGCAGAAAATATCCAAGAAATTGTGGATATGCCTCAACCATATTTAAGGAGATCTACACGGGTCATGAATCCTCCTACAAGGTATAATGATTATGTTTCAATGCCACTTTGGTTTCTAATGATGGAGAACCTAGTTGTTATCAGGAAGCAATGAAGGGATCTGAAAGTGTTAAATGGAAAGAATCTATGAAATAAGAAAAGGATACCTTAGAAAGGAATAAAACACGAGACCCGGTAGAACTTCTATAGGATAGGAAGGTTGTCGGTTGCAAGTGGGTCTACAAACTAAAAAAAAAGGGCGTTGATGATAAAGTTGAAAGGTATGATGAAGTCCGGTAGAAAAAGGGTATTCTCAAAAGGAAAGTATTGATTTTCATGAAATATTTTCACCAGTTGTAAAGTTTTTTTTCAATTCGTGTTGTGTTAGCACTAGTTGCTTTACTTGATCTTGAGTTAGAGAAGATATATGTTAAAACAAAATTTCTAAATGGATATTTGGATGAAGATATATAAATAAAAGAACTAGAAGCATTTGTTCATGATTGCAATAAGAGGTTTGTTTGCAAACTAAAAAATTCATTGTATGGCCTGAGTTAGTCTCCTAGGCAATGGAACAAGAATTTTGATTCATTCATGGTGAGCCAAAATTTTACAAGAAGTTAATATGATCATTGTGTTTACTTTAAAAAGTTGGAAAATGGCATATTCATTATGTTGGTGTTATATGTTGTCGATATTCTTGTTGCAAGAAAAATCATGGTTGAAATCAATAGGTTAAAGGCTCAGTTGGCTAGGACATTTGATATGAAGTATTTATGAGCAACAAAACAAATCTTGGGCATGGAGATACACTGAAAGAGGAAATATGGTAAGTTGTGGTTATCACAACAAAAGTATGTGGAAAACATTCTTATGAGATTTGGTATGAATAATGTGAAACCCATACAAATCCCTTTGGCTTCCCATTTAAAGTTTTCTTCAAGTTTATGTCCTAGAAATAAAAAAGGAAAGGATTATATGTCTCGTGTACCATATGGTAATGCAATAGGAAGTTTGATGTATGTGATGGTGAGTACTAGACCAGATATTTAACATGCAGTTGGTGTTGCTAGTAGATACATGGAAAATCCAAGTAAAGGGCATTGAAAAATAGTGAAATGGGTGCTTAGGTATCTTATGGGAACAAGTAACTATTCTATCACCTATGACAGTTCTAGTGATTCAGTATGCAATTATGCCGATTTAGATTTTGCAGGTGACTTGGACAAAAGGAGATCCACTTCAGGATATGTCTTTACTCTTGTAGGAGGAACTGTTTGTTGGATGTCAAAGCTTCAAAGCATAGTTTCTTTATCCACTACTGAGGAATAATATATTAGTGCCTCTCATGCATGCAAAGAGGAAATTTGGCTAAAAGGTTTGTTGGGTGAGTTTGGAAGGATGCAAAACAAGGTGAAAGTATTATGCAATACTCAAAGTGTTATTTATTTGGCTAGAAATCCAGCTTATCACAGTAAGAAGAAGCATATTTCTATTAAATACCATTTTGTAAGACATGTTATTGATGAAGGGGGAGTGGATCTAGAAAAGGTCCATATAAAAGTGAATTTTGTAGACATGTTCATGAAACCTGTTTTGTCAGAGAAGCTGTAACGACCCCACTGTTACGAAAACAAGTGACATACAACATGTTAATTTTTTTTTCTTTTAGTGTTGCGTTAGGAAATTAAAACATCAATAAGAGAAAAATCATTGACACGTCAATCACATATATTAACGAAACAATAATAATGCATTAATAATCGAATACGACACAATGTCGACACAACATCACCATGTACCACAACACGCATATCGATGTATTAACACAATAATTAACATCATCCCCACATCAATGAATTCTATAAATACAACGATTCATAATAGTACAATATTAAACATTCAACGCATCTCATAAGGACCATCATCAGATATTACTAAGGAAACATAAGATAACATAACAAATCATAATGATCATGAAGATGATTGCAAGAAACACATAATATACTACTTGCCCAAACTACCCTGAAAGGTTAGGATCTCCAAGACACATAAGAAATTCTCAAGCCCAGGTTCCAATTGATTTTAACCATTTAAGGTCTCAAGGCTAGTGATTGTTCTGAGGAACAAGATGTCTACATCCCACTATCAAAATCAATCCAAGCAACTAGCTAAATAAATAGATTCAACGATCATCGACCACGTCAATCCATCAGTACTAAACATCAACTAACATGGCACATGAAGAATCATTCGCAGAACTCATCATACATCATATCATTTTCAATTTGCGCAAGTAGTCTCAAGTCTACAACAATCATTCGTTAATAATTTAATGGTGCAATAAAAGTTGTTAACTCATCATTCGTTAGTACATTAATGATACAAGAAAGTGTTGTTAATAAATCATATGACCACATACGAGAAGGTGCGAGGTATATGACTGTATACATATGTCGTGTAAGCAAATCTAATCACAAACATAAAATTAAACATTGCCCAGAGTTGAGGAGCAAGAGTATCATCAATAAATTCGTTGTGCAAGATCTAAAGTCCAACATTCATTCACCACATCATAATTCCATTACATGCAATAATCTAATTTTTTAATCAAAAGCCACATCCAAGGCGTGAGATAACAATTTCTAACCCATCCTACATAACTTCAATCCAGAAGCACAAGGAATCTAAGATCTAAACCAAATTCCATTTGCACAAGAAGTCTTGCGCAAGTGACTTGAAGTACCTTGCTTAATTAATTTAAAACCCAAATGGCTACATATCCATGAATCCGACCATTCTCCATTTTTTTTTTTTCCATTTGAGGATACTTTTAATATTGTGCATAAATTTGTCTACGACAAAATTAAGTAGATAGACACAGAAGGATAGTTAAGATTATAAACACATGATTTTCTCTTTTATGTATACTATGATAGGCAAAAGTCTAACTTATAAATTTGTAAGGGTGTTTTAATTCTACAGAGATTTATTTGAATACCAACAATCTTAATTATAAAAATGTGTTTTGTTTTATACTTAATTTCTTTATCACTTTAATCATTTAATCATTTAATAAATAGAATAAACTTGTTGAACTTATAACTTGTTGGAGGCCTTGTTAAACTTTATAAAATATAAAAGAGAGATTTATTTGAATACCAACAATCTTAATTATAAAAAGGTGTTTTGTTTTATACTTAATTTCTTTATCACTTTAATCATTTAATAAATAGAATAAACTTGTTGAACTTATAACTTGTTGGAGGCCTTGTTAAACTTTATAAAATATAAAAGAGGACATTGTAAAACTGTATATATTTATAATATTAAGTAAAGAGAAGTGGAATAAAGTGTAAAGTAATACGGGAACACAAATGATTTGCGACCATAAAAGAGATGAGGAACAATAGAATCAGATTCAAAGGGGTATTGAAGGCACAAGAAAAACTTTTAATAAAAACTACTACGCATTTCCTTAAATGAAACAAACAATAGTAACAAAGGATCCGACATTAACCATGGAAACAATAATGAGAGATAAGAAACTTAACCCCGTAAATAACATTAAGAAGAAAATCTCCTTTACAAAAACGCTCTAAATTAAGGCGTTGGAAGGGGGCAGAGGCTTACGAAAATCTCTGGCAAATATGCCTGAGAATCGATGAAAGAGCACGAATGTGCAACGCAGAGATTGAGGCCGCGATTCGATGAGGTATGGAGAGGTAATTCACTGGGAGGTGACACCCCCAAACGCCGGGTGGATACAGGAAATTGCAGAGAGAGAGGATGTTTTAGAAAACTAGGTAAGACACCCCAAGACATGGGTGGAAGCACAATTTTCTTTGCAGATAAAAAAAAAAGAAAAAGTTTCACAAAGATGGGTGAAGAACAACTAAAAAAACGCCAGGTCTCCTTCAACTCACACGCACTCGGCAATCACAAGTTTGTTGAGAGAGAGAAACTTAAAACAAACGACAATACTCTCCCGCACACTGGCACTCACATATTTTTGTTGTATAAAAATAACAACGCCAATCCTCTCCTCTGGACTCTCCCATGCACTGGTATTCACATTTTTTTTTGTTGTATAAAAAGAACAACGCCAGGCCTCTCCTCTGGAGTTTCCAACGTTATGGAAATCACATAGTGAGTTTAATGGTTAAGAACATGTGTTTCCTCAGGTCACAGGTTCAAATCTAGAGCAGGTAGGGTATGTATACCTTCGTAGACTTTACCAGTCAAATTGCTAGGCGGAGGAGATCTCTTGTCCCACAAACAAAGGGTCTCATACACCAATTTGGTGTCCTGATTTGACGGTGACCTTAAAAATAGATTATTATTATTATTATTATAAAGAGAACAACACCAAACCTCTCCTCTGGACTCTCCTACCTGCTGGCATTCACATATTTTTTTTCCTTTGCTGTATAAAAAGAACACCAGGCCTCTCCTCTAGACTCTCTTACGCGCTGATATTCACATATTTTTTTAACTTTGCTGTATAAAAAGAACAATGCCAGGCCTCTCCTCTGGACTCTCCCATGCACTGGTCACAAGTTATACTTAAAATGCAAGGGTGCGGATGGTAAAACGCAGAGTCCTAATGCCTTTATTCTGTTTTGCAAAGGGCAGGGAGGGAGATGCAATCTCCTTGCATTTAGTCAAACAAGGGCCACAATTTACTGCAATTTCATTGCAAGTATATTTATAAATATATAGGAGAAATGACGATTAATGTTTAGGGATGTTGATGATCAAATGAACTTTCAATTAAATATTTCCAAACGGAAGAGTTAAAACAATGATTGGAGAAAAATTTTCATTGAAGACAAGGATGAGTTAAGGAGGATGCCATCTAAAAAAACGTTCTGATACAACCGACACTTAAATAAACATAAATTCTCCATGAATCCCTAAAGGCAAGCTACATTCTTACAAGAAATTTGAAAAGAAAACCAATTCTATCACTAACGCTACAGATCGTGCAAGGTGTATATATATATCCAGAGTAGTTTTTCTTTTTCTTCTATCATATTACCATTATAAACTAAGGTTTACAAAACGATATGTTACAATGTTACAATCATTGTAGCAATACATTTACAAAACAAAACTCATGCCAATGAAATTTTCATCCAAAACCATAACCATACACGGATAAAATTTAATTTTAATACACTTGACATATTAAACAGGAATACTATAACCAACGTTGACTTGTTGATGTTTTTCGACTAATGACGATCCTCCTCGCTCCTGCTTGTTAATCGTTGAGACCTCACCGGTATCTCCCAACCAACGCTAGGGGTACTCTTCTTCCCCCTGAGCCACAAAGGGGCCACACACACAAACTAGAGAAAAACTAGCTCCCAGCTCGCCTCGCAAGGTCGAGCTACCACTCTTTATTCGCGTTGGGTATCCCAACTCCCACAAGAAAAAACAATCAAGAAAAACCTGACAACATAACCTTACGCATACCAGTCGTGATCCATTCCTCTTCTTTGTCATTTATTTTATAGAGTTCTCTTAGTGTCCCTTTGCCAAAATGCATGTTAAATTCTTTTTATTAGGAAATATCCTCCCCCGTACACTTGTCACCCAATCCCTTAGTTGTACCAAAAATTTATTTAATTAATTAAATTAAATTTTCAATTTCCCTCACCCACCTAAAAGCATTCCTAAAAACGTTCCTTGTTGTCCCTTTATTCCCTCAATTTCCTTTAAAGACTGACGTCTTTCTTAAAGCTTAGGAGAGTTCTAATTAGGAGAGTTCTCTAGACTAGATTCCTTTCTATGTTCCACATGCCTTTTGCATTTAATTTCTCCTTTTTTTCTAAGTTATAAATTAACAAGTTTTGCACATAAACAACAATTAATTTTTTAGATAAATTCATTCTCCTTTAAATTTTAAATTTGATTTTTCTTCATCCCCCTTTATTAATTGCTTAATTAAATTTTAGTCCTCATATTCTACTTAGACCTAGGATTTAATTTCAATTAGACTTAGCAATTTTTTTTTAGGGAAACATCATAATTAATAAACTTTACTCATACATAATTATTTTAAGGCTGACCATATCAAGGTAAGATATCATTTTCTAGGAACCTAGGTTCATTGACTTACCCGTGTTTAAAAATCGTGACGTTCCCTTAAAGATGCACTACGTTCTCCAAGGGTGCCACTCGCCTTTATTCATGTTTCATTTATGCGACGTGCCCTTCAAGATGCACTACATGCTCCAAAGGTGCCTCTCACCTTTTGACTAATTTTGGTAGATGTCCAACCCTTGGATTCAATACTCAGTCAGGTGACCTTGTGGAAGACTAGGGGCCTCTAAGGAATAAGGGTCATTCCTTATTGCACGCCCCTTAGAATCTTCGTGAGCGATTGTCTCAGTCTTCCCTCACGACATTGTGGATCTCTCGAACTAGGTAATTGTTAACCTACAGTTCGAGCCACAGTGAGAGTGCTAGTAGGCCGGTTGTGGCAAGGCTGCTGCCACACCTCTCCTTCAATATCTCTGGTTTTCGTGCATGACCCCTTTACTCCAAATGTGAGTCTGATTAGTAAGAAATCGTCAGCCATATACAGTCCAGTCCCTGACTCGATCCAGAGTCCAAGGAGGTCCATTTATGCCATCGACATCCTCAATCTATCAAGAGTCCTGCTCAGGAGAAACCAGTCAATAGAACTTGTCTATACATAAATAACATAATATAACATCATAATCCACAGTCTCATCATCAGAATCCATAAGCGAATCAGACAATCATATAATGAACCGGATCACTTGCACACAAGTGTCCTCAAAGAATAAGTCACATCAGATGCATGCAAGAGAGAGATGTTACATAAGCTACAATGTTGTTTGACTTCTCTTGGTTTGCACAAAAGGTGATGCATTAATTCGGGCATGATATATTAGGTAAATTATTATCAAGGTGGAGATTGTTGAAACTGTCGACTAATTTCCCATGCGGAATCATGCACATCCTTTCAACTAAAAATAGAATGCACATGCATGCACACTTCAGTGAACAGTTTGTGTAACTGGTGGACCAAGATGTAATCAGTGTGTCTAACATTCTAATAGATACTATATATCTAGCATACTTGTAGAGGTGTGGAGTAGCAATGTAGTGTAGCGTAGTGTGTGGGAAAGTGTGAGGAAGATTGTAAGCCTGCGGTTGGATGTTGTAATTATCCCTTGTACAATAAGAATACCAATTATCATTGCCTCGTAGTTTTTTCTCTTAGAAGAATTTACACGTAAATCACTGTGTTCAATTGATGTGATTGCTATGTCTTGTTTTCTTTGCTATTAAATTATTTCTCTGTTTATGCTTTCGCTGCCTAACATGGATTTCATTTGAAATATTATGACCATATGTTCACATATTGTACTACAAGGAAATTGATGATAGAGTCACTAATTGATGCTTCACGTGGCTCTTTGGAGGAGGCTGGTTAACATTGGATAAATTAGTTTGGGAAGAAATTATTTTCTATGAATTGTCTTTAGTTCATATTGTTTACGAATTGTCTTTGTTTATTAAGAATTGTCTTTGTCTTTGTTTATGAATTGTCTTTAGCTCACATTATTAAATAAGAGAAGAAGAGGATTGCACTAGTGAAATGGAGCAAACTTGCAAAACAAAAAGAAGCAGGTAGGTGAGGCCTCAACGTACACTTGTAACTACATTCTGCTTATGGATATGGAGGATGATTCACAATGAGAGATTATAAAGAAGAGTGCTGATGGAAAAATATATAAAACCAATGTAGTTTGATAGAGAAATGTATATGGAATTAAAGGAAGTAATACAAAAGAGCCTCAGTAATTTGAAAAGCATTTATTAATACATTCCAGCTGGTTGGAAAACGATTAACATGGAAAGCAGGTTAAAATATTAAAGTAAAGATTGGTGAAGAGTCCGGGGTGGGAAGCCCCGGGAGAAATAGACTCTTATAACCACTTATAAATGATCTTCACGCCCATAGGCGTCTACATTCAGAACCTGGAAGATTAATTAGTCTTTCAACAATAAATTCGAATGGGATGGATGAGATCAATCCTTTTTTTCATCGTGTGCATTAATCGAAGCGTTCAGATTTATCGAGTTATCTTCCTTGCAGTTACTATTCTATCCAAGTCATTCGTGTTAGTGGTTAGCAGAATTAAAATTGTATACCACGCATTGCATCGTTCTTTCCCCCACGTATTATGCCATACATTCCAGTTTCTGTAATTCTTTGAATAGTCGATCTACAAACTCAGAGACAGAATACATCGGCAGTGTTACAACATTTCACCAAGCTCAAAAGATAGCATGCAATGCATAATTAGGTGACTTGATCCACTTTGTTTAACTATTTTTGTGCGCAGAAAACTACGCTCTGCTTTAGTGTAAAAGTTCTATTGCAATAGATTTATTTTATAAAATATTAATATAATGAGAATGGATTCCATCAAAGCTAGTGTATGCAACTAAGATATAGGAAGAAGATGTACGGGAGAAGAAACAATGGTGGAAAAAATTCATAAACTAAATAGCCCAGTTAAAACTAGGATTTTTTTGTGATTGGGATTGCTAAACAAAATACTATGATGAAGCAATGGCCATAATTTTTTTTTGGCATGGAACAAGGAGGTGCATTATGCATAGAAACAATGAGGAAAGTGTGGACCATATAATTTTTCATTATCAATATGTAAGGGAAGTATAGAAAGAAGTAGTAAAATTATTGATTGGTAATATTTAATGGAAAGGGGAATCACTTTTAGCCTGTTTTGAAAGTTGATGTTGGTGCAAAGATAGGAAACTTTATGCTGACAAAGTATTGCCATGTTTTGTGTTGTAACTAGGTGGGTTCACCAAATTAGATATATGCAAATGGAGGTTCATGGAAGCCTAATAAAATTAAGCAACAAAATTTTACAGAATCTAAAAATATGGCTTCCTTTTCCTTTATGGGGTTTGTAGTATTTTAGTCATAGGTGAAAATCCTTTTATTTCATTTAAATATGCAAAATAGGTCAAGGGACTAATAATAATACTGAGTTTTATGCTTGATGGTTATTATTAAAAATTGCTATTGAAAAAGGAATTGACAACCTCTAGGTTATGGGGGGAATTCAAAATTAACCATAACGTGAAAAAATGGAAGAAACCATATTAAAAATATTAAAAATTTGGTGTTGATTCCAATCATGAACATAATATCAAAGGTGAGAAATATTTATTTAGAACTATCTGTTCAAAATATTGTTTTCATTGATGTCAAATACAAAGGGAGACTACAGATGTACAAATTAAATATTGCAAGATGGATATTGTTGGAAACATTGTTTTTGGAATTGTTTTGATGCTCATTTTGGATACCCTATATTTGAAGGAATTTTACCAGAGATATCTAGCTTAAATGGGAGCATAAGTTATTTTTTTGGAAATCTTATTCCAAGACCTCCCCAATGATTTATTGCATTCTCTCTAACTCCCTAGGAATGAGGAGATATAAACTTTTTCTGTCTAACAACCTAGAAAGAAAATTTAGGTTAGCTCAACTAGTCTTTATAGGTCGTTCCTAAAAGTGAGGACATAAATACTATAAATACATGATAGATGTGCACATTTGTAGAGAATCCAAGCAAGAGATCAAGTCTGAGGTGCGCAAAATATATTTGAGGTGCACTAAAGGCGTTGGGGTGTCTTTTGGGGGTCTAAAGGTGTGCAAGAGAAGTCTAAGGGTTTTTTCTTGGGATTTTCTTGATTGTAAGGTGTGCTATGAAAAAATGAATGTTTGTGATGCTACAAAGTGCATTGTTTTGAGGTTGTGATGCTGCATTTGGGGACAATATTCTAGGAATGATGCTATGAAGCTTGACAGGGCATGAAGGATAAATGTGACTAGGGTTTGAAGATTTTCTTGTGATATGAAACATGCAGGTGAAGTCAGAGGTACTCTATGTATGAGGATATTATGTTGGTGTCTACACAATATCTTGTTGGGTTTGTTCTTAGTTGAGGATATTGGTGTTTCCAGTATGTTTTTTCTTGCAAATATTATAATAGTAGGTTGGTTCATTCACAAATTTATAAAAACAAGTTTTATCCTTTTCTCTTGATCGAGTTTCCATGTTAAACTCTGCATATTGTGACTTGAGTTTATAAGTGATTATAATTTCTTAGCTAATGAATGATTTATGAATGGTTAAATAAAGTGAAAAATATCTTATATTGATTCACTTCCCCCTTCTCAATATAAGAATAAGCTCAATAATTGGTATTAGAGTGGGTTCCTTCAGAAATAGTTTAACCACTGGAAGACAGATCTTGAGCAAATATGCATTGTAAGGAAGGTATCCCTATAAATAGATCTCCTTTGTTCGATGGAAAAAACTATGCATCATGGAGAATGAAGATACATTTGAAGGCCCTTGGGTTTGGTATTTGGGAATTGGTCACAAAAGGTTATACAGATGAAGATGGGAAGGAGTCAAGTGAAAACAATGCAAAAGAAATATATTTCATCTTGAGTGGTCTATCAGATTCTAATACTATAAAGGTAATGAAGTGTACATCAACCAAATAGATTTGGGACAAACTACAAAACATTTATGAAGAGAGATTTGGTGATTGTTCTAGCTGTGAATTAGAGATAGAAGAAACACAATTTGTGAGAAAGCTAAAAGGAGGACTTGGTAAATACAAAGGTAATCTACCCTTCAAATGCTTTAATTGTGGTTGAAGAGGACATTTTTCTTCGAAATTCCCATATGCAAAAAGGGAATATATTAATGATGAATAAGAATCTCTCTCCATAACCATGGAAACAAATATTGTTGATGAAGAAAATGAATATAATAAAAAAGGAAAGCCAGATTCAGAAGAAGAAGAACATGTTAGTGCCTTAGAACAAATAGATAGACTCAATGAAAAAAATAGAAAGAAGAAAGATAAATTGCATAAATATGAGGATGAGGATCATGATATTGAAGAAATAGAGAAGATAGATATCATCCTGAAAACTCAACTAGAAGAGGAAAAAGGGATAGAAGAAGTGGTGAGAATCTAGCTAAAAGAAAATAAAGAAAAATACAAGAAGTTAGAATATGAAATAGTTTCCTTAAGAAAGGAACTAGAGAAAAAAAATGATCAAGTTGAATAGAAGCTTGAGGTTTGGAAAGAATATTGAAATATTATATAATATTTTTGGTTTCCAAAGGTCACCATTCATCAAGGCAAATTTTGGCTAAGGTCACAAAGGTCACAAATCCATCAAAAAAAGAAAATGAAAAAAAACCTAAAATCTATGCCAATATTCTCAAAGGCTCCATCAACAATAAAAACAACAATGCGAAAGAAAATGATGACCAAAAAAAAATTGGTTCCTTCCACTCAAATGATTTTATAAGAGTTGTTCCACCAAGAAGATATTTCAAAAACCAATACCAAAATCTCTTGCTTGGTTATTGTTTTTCTTGCAATAATTTTGTTCATAAAGAAATAGATTTTAGAAATTACAAAGGAAGTAATAATGTGAGATATATAAGCAGAGGTTCTTATATAAATGCAGCGAATGATTATGTGAGAAACAAAACCAGGAGTTTTCATGGGTTTGCTAATAGAAACTACAATTCATTTGCTCATCTACTTGATTATGATACTAAATTTTATAAGTGAAATAACCATGGGCACATAGCATGTGATTATAGAAGCATCATAATAAAGTCTCCTATACAAAACAAGGAAGAATATGTTCTTAGCAAGATTAGAGAAGAATACACCAAGGTGTGGAAAAAGAAGCAAGAAGAATTGAAAAATGAAGAATATGGACTTGTGTTTTATGCTCAAAATAAAGGGAACCAATGGTCCATTGATAGTGGATATTCAAAACACATGAGAGGGACTAGACCAAATTTCTCACCTTGAAGGAAGAAAAAAGAGACAATGTTACTTTTGCAGATAATGCTTTTGCAAGGATAGTTGGAAAATGTATTGTTAGTCTTGATAATGGAAAGACAAAGACACAAAATGTTTTGTATGTTGAACGGTTAAAACATAATATTCTAAGTGTCAGTCAAATGTGTGATCAAGATTAGCTTCAAGAATAGTAGTGGCAAATGAAAACAGAACCTCAAGAAATGTATACATAATCGATAAAGTCAAAGGAGAAAAATGGTGTATGAGAGTGATATCTATCTCATATCGTCAATAAATGGAAGCACAAACTCAAGGGGAGTATCACTTTTCCATTGATGTGAAAGGGAGAGAAGTTTCATACAGAGGAAGAACTGCAAACACAAGGAAAGTTGGAGATAGGGGGAGTATCAAAATTGACTAAGGTTTTCCATCAATGACAAAGGGCAAGTTTATTGGAAATGTTGTTGTCATTGATTCCAAATACATAGGGATACAATATAAATGTACAAGATAAATATTGCAAGATGGATATTGTTGGAAACATTGTTTTTGGATTTTTGATGCTTGGTTTGGATATCCTATCTTTGAAGGAATTTTTACTCTAGATGCCTAGCTCAAATGGGAGCACAGGTTTAATGTTTGGAAATATTATTCCGACAACTTTCCAATGGTATATTTCATTCCCTATAACTCCATAGGAATGGGGAGATATGAATTTTTCCATCTAACAACCCTGCCAAAAAAGTTAGGTCAGATCAACCAGTCTTTATAAGTTGAACCTAAAAGTGCATTTTTTGAGGTTTTGATGTTGCAGTCTGGGAAAATATTCTAGGAATGATGTTATGAGGCTTTCTAGGGAATGAAGGCCAAATGTGATTAGGGTTTGAAGGTTTGTTTGTGGTATGAAGCATACAACTGAAGTCAGGGGTACTATGTGTATGAGTATATTATGTTGGTGGCTACACAATATCTTGTTGAGTTGGTGCTCGATTGAGTAGATTGGTGTCTCCACTAGGTTGGTGCCTACATCTTGTTGAGTTGGTGTTTAGTTAAGGGGATTGATGTTTTCAGTAGGTTGGTTCCTATTAATATTGTACTGGTATCTTGGTTCCTATTAATATTGCAATGGTAGTTTGGTTCCTACATGAATTTATAAAGATAATTTTTATGGTTTTCTCCCGATTGGGTTTCCATGTTAAACTTTGTGCATTATGATTTGAGTTTATAAGTGATTATTATTTCTCAGCTAATGAATTATTGATAAATGGTTAAATAAAGTAAAAAGTGTCTTATACTGATTCACCCCCCTCTTAGTATAATAATAAGTTTAGCACTATCATTTATTCATATCTATAGAAAATTCAATGAGTAAGCATGAAGTTATCTAAAAATGATTGGAAGTACTATTTAACTAAAATTTATAGAAGATGTTTCTCTTCATGAAACTATTTAATATTTATATTCAAACTTAGTTAAAAGTATGTTTTTCTTAATATTTAGTAAAATGGGATATCTTAATTTGTGTTTTCAAATTTATGGCCCAGTCAAAGCATGTTTTTTTTAATGTAATTGTCATGATCCTCAAATGCAAAAATGCACAAGAAGAAGCAGTGAATACCCAAGAAAGACTATAAAAACTAGTATAGTTAACAAAGGCCTCTAACTTCGGTAAAAAAACATAAACATAGTCTAATATTGGTAGACAATATTTCGAGATACATTTTCTCTAATTTATGCCGCACCCCCACCCTCGTATATGAGGGTGGGATGAAGGTAGGGGTGGCGCATAAATTAGAGAAAACATGTTTACATTTTCTCTAATTTATGCTCCATACCCACCCTCATAAATACATTTTCTCTAATTTATGCCCCACCCCTACCCTATATGAGTATATGAGGGTGGGGCATAAATTAGAGAAAATGTAAATACATTTTCTCTAATTTATGCCAAGGGTGGGGGTGAGGGTGGAGGTGGCCATGGGGCATAAATTAGAGAAAATGTAATACATTTTCTCTAATTTATGCCCCATCTCCACCCTCATATATGAGGGTGGGGGTGAGGCATAAATTAGATAAAATGTATTTTAAAATGTAAATTCATTTTCTCTAATTTATGCCCCAGCCCCACCCTCATATATGAGGGTGGGGGTGAGGCATAAATTAGAGAAAATGTATTTTACATTTTTTCTAATTTATGCCCCAATACATTTTCTCTGATTTATGCCCTACCCTCACCCTCACCCTCATATTTTACATTTTCTCTAATTTATGCCGCACCCCCACCCTCATATATGAGGTGGGGGTGAGGCATAAATTAGAGAAAATGTAAATATGAGGGTGGGGGTGCGGCATAAATTAGAGAAAATGTATTATGTAAATATGAGGGTGAGGGTGGGGCATAAATTAGAGAAATTGTAAATACATTTTCTCTAATCTATGCCCCACCCTAGCCTCATATTTACATTTTCTCTAATTCATGCCTCACCCCAGCCTCATATACCCCACTCTCATATATGAGGGTGAAGAAAAAAAAAACTATAAAAACTAGTATAGTTAACAAAGACCTCTAACTTTGATGAAAAAACTTAAACATAGTCTAATATTAATAGACAGTATTTCGAGATGATCATTGTGTACAAAGTTTATGGATGATCACTACATTCTCATATATTTCTAGATGATCATTGTGTACAAGGTTTATGGATGATCATTACATTCTCATATAAACTAATATATTTTTTTCCATGAAAAATAAAAATCGAATCTTCAAAATTGATATATTATAGTTAACAAAGCGTTTAACTTTGGGTG
>ML778208.1:161220-184695 GCA_009831015.1 Picea engelmannii
TTTTACATGAGGTATTAAAGTCTTCAAAAGTTCAAAAGTTTAGAATTTTCAAGGATCGTTCTAGTATTTAAAGTATGTGGAGGATGTTTTAATAAATGGGTGGAAGTATATAATATTATTTATTTAAGAGTTGCATTTTTTTTTGGTTTTGGTAAAATGTTTTAAGGTGTAAAATGTTTATTAAATATTTTTTTAAAAACCTTTAAACTAATAGTTTTGGGTTCAATCTTGAACTATAAGTTTATTCCTCCATATTAAAAGCCCGATCTTATAAGTTGTGGTTTCAGGGTGGTTTATGAAAATGGAAAAACTACAGAGTTCAAAGTTTGAGGTGGAGAAATTAAGCGACAAGAATAATTTTGAGCTATTGAATCTCAAGATGTAGGATCAACTTGTGCAACAAGGATCACATAAGGTGTTGGAGGGAAATCCAAAGAGACCATCGAGTATGTCGGATGAGGACTGGGATGATCTAGATTCAAGAGCTCTCAATACCATTCATGTGTGTTTGGAAGATGAAGTTTTGTTTAACATCATAGGAGAGGAAACAACATTAGGATTATGGAGTAAGATGGAAAACATTTATATGAAAAAGTCATTGATGAACAAAATCTTCTTGAAGAGGAAGCTGTATAGCTTACGCATGAGATAAGGTACATAAATTGTTGATCATTTAAATGTTTTCAATACTCTGATTTTTTAATTATCTAGTATGGAAGTAAAATACAAAGATGAGGAAAAGGCGGTTACACTATTACATTCATTGCTTGAGTCTTGGGATCATCTGGTCACATCTATGTGGTTTATCACAACAAATTCCATTGATTATGATACTATTGTGGGAGATATATTGTCTGAGGAAATGAGAAGAAGGTATAGTAAATAAACCTCAACAATAGAGTCAATGGTGGTCAAAGGTTGATCTACAAAAAGAGGGCAAGAGTAGAGAGGTACATCAAGATCTAAGTCAAAAGGAAAGAAGGGTAAGAAAAAATGTTGGTTTTGTGGAAAATTTGGGCATCTTCAAAAGGATTACTAGAAAATACATAAAACATCCAAAGAGGAATCCACAAAGGAAGTAAAGGAAGCTAATTCAACTGAAACAAGTTCAATTTTAGGTTCAAGTTCAGGTATGTTTGATGAGGTATTGTTACATTCTGGTGCATCCAACCACATGTTTCTTCATAGAAATTGGTTCTCAACTTACCAATCTATTGATGATGCCATTGTTTTCATGGGAAATGTTTTTTCTTGTAAAATTTTTGGGGTTGGTAGCGTTCATATTAAAATGCATTATGGTAATGTAAGAATATTAACAGATGTGAGGCATGTACTCGAACTTAGAAATAATTAAATATCTTTGGGATTTCTATATTTTGTTGGTTACATGTGTACAACTCAAGGTGGAGTATTGAAGGTGTCCAAAGGAATCTTAGCAGTCGTGAAGGAAAAGAGGATCAAGAACCTTTATCAACTCGAAGGAAGAACTAAAATAAATCAAACAGTGGTAACATATGAAGGTGAAAGTGACTATGTTCATTTATGGAATCAATGTTTGGGTCATATGAGCGAGAAAGGGCTTAAGGTACTGGTTGATCATAAGTCAATTCCAAGTTTAAAGTTTTGGAATTTAAATTTCTGCAAATATTATGTTTTTGGAAAATAGTGTAGACAAAAGTTTAAAACAAGAAGACATATAAGAAAAGTTATCCTTGATTACATCCATTCATATGTTTGGGGACTATCCCATATAGTTTGTTTTGTAGGATCGTCATATTTTGTGACATTTATAGATGAGTACTCTAGAAAGGTGTGGATCTATTTACTGAAAATAAAAGCTGATGTATTTAATACCTTTAAACAATTCAGAGCTTTGGTTGAAAAGAGAACTGACAAGTCAATCAAGTGTTTAAGAATAGATAATGGAGGTGACTTCACATCTATGGAATTTGAAAAATATTGCAAGGAAGTTAGGATTGAAAGACATAAGACCGTGGTTTATACTCCTCAGCCAAACGATGTTGTTGAACACATGAATAGGACTCTTATAGAGAGAGAAAGTAGCATGCTCAGTAATGTCAAGTTGCAGCAAGAATTGTGGGAAGAAGCAGTTCTTACAACATGCTATTTGGTAAATTGATCACCATCAACTACAATAAACTGTAAGATTCCAGAAGAGGTATGGACAGGTCATTAATGTGATTATTCAAATCTGACAATATTTGGTTGTGATGCTTATGCTCTTATTTCAAAAGATCAACGTTATAAGTTAGATATCATATCAAAGAAATATGTCGTTGTTCATTGTGGTTACGGAGTTAAGGGGTACAAATTGTGGGATCCTACTACCCAAAAACTCATCATAAGGAGAGATGTAGTATTTGATGAATCCTCACTCATAAAACCAGATCTGGTGGATGTTGAAGTGAGACAAGAACACGTACCACAAGTTCAAAAAATTCATTTGGAGACTCAACCACTTCAAAAAAGGAGGAGCGTGAAGAAGTTCCAGAAGAAGAAGAAGATAAATATGCAGAAAATATCCAAGAAATTGTGGATATGCCTCAACCATATTTAAGGAGATCTACACGGGTCATGAATCCTCCTACAAGGTATAATGATTATGTTTCAATGCCACTTTGGTTTCTAATGATGGAGAACCTAGTTGTTATCAGGAAGCAATGAAGGGATCTGAAAGTGTTAAATGGAAAGAATCTATGAAATAAGAAAAGGATACCTTAGAAAGGAATAAAACACGAGACCCGGTAGAACTTCTATAGGATAGGAAGGTTGTCGGTTGCAAGTGGGTCTACAAACTAAAAAAAAAGGGCGTTGATGATAAAGTTGAAAGGTATGATGAAGTCCGGTAGAAAAAGGGTATTCTCAAAAGGAAAGTATTGATTTTCATGAAATATTTTCACCAGTTGTAAAGTTTTTTTTCAATTCGTGTTGTGTTAGCACTAGTTGCTTTACTTGATCTTGAGTTAGAGAAGATATATGTTAAAACAAAATTTCTAAATGGATATTTGGATGAAGATATATAAATAAAAGAACTAGAAGCATTTGTTCATGATTGCAATAAGAGGTTTGTTTGCAAACTAAAAAATTCATTGTATGGCCTGAGTTAGTCTCCTAGGCAATGGAACAAGAATTTTGATTCATTCATGGTGAGCCAAAATTTTACAAGAAGTTAATATGATCATTGTGTTTACTTTAAAAAGTTGGAAAATGGCATATTCATTATGTTGGTGTTATATGTTGTCGATATTCTTGTTGCAAGAAAAATCATGGTTGAAATCAATAGGTTAAAGGCTCAGTTGGCTAGGACATTTGATATGAAGTATTTATGAGCAACAAAACAAATCTTGGGCATGGAGATACACTGAAAGAGGAAATATGGTAAGTTGTGGTTATCACAACAAAAGTATGTGGAAAACATTCTTATGAGATTTGGTATGAATAATGTGAAACCCATACAAATCCCTTTGGCTTCCCATTTAAAGTTTTCTTCAAGTTTATGTCCTAGAAATAAAAAAGGAAAGGATTATATGTCTCGTGTACCATATGGTAATGCAATAGGAAGTTTGATGTATGTGATGGTGAGTACTAGACCAGATATTTAACATGCAGTTGGTGTTGCTAGTAGATACATGGAAAATCCAAGTAAAGGGCATTGAAAAATAGTGAAATGGGTGCTTAGGTATCTTATGGGAACAAGTAACTATTCTATCACCTATGACAGTTCTAGTGATTCAGTATGCAATTATGCCGATTTAGATTTTGCAGGTGACTTGGACAAAAGGAGATCCACTTCAGGATATGTCTTTACTCTTGTAGGAGGAACTGTTTGTTGGATGTCAAAGCTTCAAAGCATAGTTTCTTTATCCACTACTGAGGAATAATATATTAGTGCCTCTCATGCATGCAAAGAGGAAATTTGGCTAAAAGGTTTGTTGGGTGAGTTTGGAAGGATGCAAAACAAGGTGAAAGTATTATGCAATACTCAAAGTGTTATTTATTTGGCTAGAAATCCAGCTTATCACAGTAAGAAGAAGCATATTTCTATTAAATACCATTTTGTAAGACATGTTATTGATGAAGGGGGAGTGGATCTAGAAAAGGTCCATATAAAAGTGAATTTTGTAGACATGTTCATGAAACCTGTTTTGTCAGAGAAGCTGTAACGACCCCACTGTTACGAAAACAAGTGACATACAACATGTTAATTTTTTTTTCTTTTAGTGTTGCGTTAGGAAATTAAAACATCAATAAGAGAAAAATCATTGACACGTCAATCACATATATTAACGAAACAATAATAATGCATTAATAATCGAATACGACACAATGTCGACACAACATCACCATGTACCACAACACGCATATCGATGTATTAACACAATAATTAACATCATCCCCACATCAATGAATTCTATAAATACAACGATTCATAATAGTACAATATTAAACATTCAACGCATCTCATAAGGACCATCATCAGATATTACTAAGGAAACATAAGATAACATAACAAATCATAATGATCATGAAGATGATTGCAAGAAACACATAATATACTACTTGCCCAAACTACCCTGAAAGGTTAGGATCTCCAAGACACATAAGAAATTCTCAAGCCCAGGTTCCAATTGATTTTAACCATTTAAGGTCTCAAGGCTAGTGATTGTTCTGAGGAACAAGATGTCTACATCCCACTATCAAAATCAATCCAAGCAACTAGCTAAATAAATAGATTCAACGATCATCGACCACGTCAATCCATCAGTACTAAACATCAACTAACATGGCACATGAAGAATCATTCGCAGAACTCATCATACATCATATCATTTTCAATTTGCGCAAGTAGTCTCAAGTCTACAACAATCATTCGTTAATAATTTAATGGTGCAATAAAAGTTGTTAACTCATCATTCGTTAGTACATTAATGATACAAGAAAGTGTTGTTAATAAATCATATGACCACATACGAGAAGGTGCGAGGTATATGACTGTATACATATGTCGTGTAAGCAAATCTAATCACAAACATAAAATTAAACATTGCCCAGAGTTGAGGAGCAAGAGTATCATCAATAAATTCGTTGTGCAAGATCTAAAGTCCAACATTCATTCACCACATCATAATTCCATTACATGCAATAATCTAATTTTTTAATCAAAAGCCACATCCAAGGCGTGAGATAACAATTTCTAACCCATCCTACATAACTTCAATCCAGAAGCACAAGGAATCTAAGATCTAAACCAAATTCCATTTGCACAAGAAGTCTTGCGCAAGTGACTTGAAGTACCTTGCTTAATTAATTTAAAACCCAAATGGCTACATATCCATGAATCCGACCATTCTCCATTTTTTTTTTTTCCATTTGAGGATACTTTTAATATTGTGCATAAATTTGTCTACGACAAAATTAAGTAGATAGACACAGAAGGATAGTTAAGATTATAAACACATGATTTTCTCTTTTATGTATACTATGATAGGCAAAAGTCTAACTTATAAATTTGTAAGGGTGTTTTAATTCTACAGAGATTTATTTGAATACCAACAATCTTAATTATAAAAATGTGTTTTGTTTTATACTTAATTTCTTTATCACTTTAATCATTTAATCATTTAATAAATAGAATAAACTTGTTGAACTTATAACTTGTTGGAGGCCTTGTTAAACTTTATAAAATATAAAAGAGAGATTTATTTGAATACCAACAATCTTAATTATAAAAAGGTGTTTTGTTTTATACTTAATTTCTTTATCACTTTAATCATTTAATAAATAGAATAAACTTGTTGAACTTATAACTTGTTGGAGGCCTTGTTAAACTTTATAAAATATAAAAGAGGACATTGTAAAACTGTATATATTTATAATATTAAGTAAAGAGAAGTGGAATAAAGTGTAAAGTAATACGGGAACACAAATGATTTGCGACCATAAAAGAGATGAGGAACAATAGAATCAGATTCAAAGGGGTATTGAAGGCACAAGAAAAACTTTTAATAAAAACTACTACGCATTTCCTTAAATGAAACAAACAATAGTAACAAAGGATCCGACATTAACCATGGAAACAATAATGAGAGATAAGAAACTTAACCCCGTAAATAACATTAAGAAGAAAATCTCCTTTACAAAAACGCTCTAAATTAAGGCGTTGGAAGGGGGCAGAGGCTTACGAAAATCTCTGGCAAATATGCCTGAGAATCGATGAAAGAGCACGAATGTGCAACGCAGAGATTGAGGCCGCGATTCGATGAGGTATGGAGAGGTAATTCACTGGGAGGTGACACCCCCAAACGCCGGGTGGATACAGGAAATTGCAGAGAGAGAGGATGTTTTAGAAAACTAGGTAAGACACCCCAAGACATGGGTGGAAGCACAATTTTCTTTGCAGATAAAAAAAAAAGAAAAAGTTTCACAAAGATGGGTGAAGAACAACTAAAAAAACGCCAGGTCTCCTTCAACTCACACGCACTCGGCAATCACAAGTTTGTTGAGAGAGAGAAACTTAAAACAAACGACAATACTCTCCCGCACACTGGCACTCACATATTTTTGTTGTATAAAAATAACAACGCCAATCCTCTCCTCTGGACTCTCCCATGCACTGGTATTCACATTTTTTTTTGTTGTATAAAAAGAACAACGCCAGGCCTCTCCTCTGGAGTTTCCAACGTTATGGAAATCACATAGTGAGTTTAATGGTTAAGAACATGTGTTTCCTCAGGTCACAGGTTCAAATCTAGAGCAGGTAGGGTATGTATACCTTCGTAGACTTTACCAGTCAAATTGCTAGGCGGAGGAGATCTCTTGTCCCACAAACAAAGGGTCTCATACACCAATTTGGTGTCCTGATTTGACGGTGACCTTAAAAATAGATTATTATTATTATTATTATAAAGAGAACAACACCAAACCTCTCCTCTGGACTCTCCTACCTGCTGGCATTCACATATTTTTTTTCCTTTGCTGTATAAAAAGAACACCAGGCCTCTCCTCTAGACTCTCTTACGCGCTGATATTCACATATTTTTTTAACTTTGCTGTATAAAAAGAACAATGCCAGGCCTCTCCTCTGGACTCTCCCATGCACTGGTCACAAGTTATACTTAAAATGCAAGGGTGCGGATGGTAAAACGCAGAGTCCTAATGCCTTTATTCTGTTTTGCAAAGGGCAGGGAGGGAGATGCAATCTCCTTGCATTTAGTCAAACAAGGGCCACAATTTACTGCAATTTCATTGCAAGTATATTTATAAATATATAGGAGAAATGACGATTAATGTTTAGGGATGTTGATGATCAAATGAACTTTCAATTAAATATTTCCAAACGGAAGAGTTAAAACAATGATTGGAGAAAAATTTTCATTGAAGACAAGGATGAGTTAAGGAGGATGCCATCTAAAAAAACGTTCTGATACAACCGACACTTAAATAAACATAAATTCTCCATGAATCCCTAAAGGCAAGCTACATTCTTACAAGAAATTTGAAAAGAAAACCAATTCTATCACTAACGCTACAGATCGTGCAAGGTGTATATATATATCCAGAGTAGTTTTTCTTTTTCTTCTATCATATTACCATTATAAACTAAGGTTTACAAAACGATATGTTACAATGTTACAATCATTGTAGCAATACATTTACAAAACAAAACTCATGCCAATGAAATTTTCATCCAAAACCATAACCATACACGGATAAAATTTAATTTTAATACACTTGACATATTAAACAGGAATACTATAACCAACGTTGACTTGTTGATGTTTTTCGACTAATGACGATCCTCCTCGCTCCTGCTTGTTAATCGTTGAGACCTCACCGGTATCTCCCAACCAACGCTAGGGGTACTCTTCTTCCCCCTGAGCCACAAAGGGGCCACACACACAAACTAGAGAAAAACTAGCTCCCAGCTCGCCTCGCAAGGTCGAGCTACCACTCTTTATTCGCGTTGGGTATCCCAACTCCCACAAGAAAAAACAATCAAGAAAAACCTGACAACATAACCTTACGCATACCAGTCGTGATCCATTCCTCTTCTTTGTCATTTATTTTATAGAGTTCTCTTAGTGTCCCTTTGCCAAAATGCATGTTAAATTCTTTTTATTAGGAAATATCCTCCCCCGTACACTTGTCACCCAATCCCTTAGTTGTACCAAAAATTTATTTAATTAATTAAATTAAATTTTCAATTTCCCTCACCCACCTAAAAGCATTCCTAAAAACGTTCCTTGTTGTCCCTTTATTCCCTCAATTTCCTTTAAAGACTGACGTCTTTCTTAAAGCTTAGGAGAGTTCTAATTAGGAGAGTTCTCTAGACTAGATTCCTTTCTATGTTCCACATGCCTTTTGCATTTAATTTCTCCTTTTTTTCTAAGTTATAAATTAACAAGTTTTGCACATAAACAACAATTAATTTTTTAGATAAATTCATTCTCCTTTAAATTTTAAATTTGATTTTTCTTCATCCCCCTTTATTAATTGCTTAATTAAATTTTAGTCCTCATATTCTACTTAGACCTAGGATTTAATTTCAATTAGACTTAGCAATTTTTTTTTAGGGAAACATCATAATTAATAAACTTTACTCATACATAATTATTTTAAGGCTGACCATATCAAGGTAAGATATCATTTTCTAGGAACCTAGGTTCATTGACTTACCCGTGTTTAAAAATCGTGACGTTCCCTTAAAGATGCACTACGTTCTCCAAGGGTGCCACTCGCCTTTATTCATGTTTCATTTATGCGACGTGCCCTTCAAGATGCACTACATGCTCCAAAGGTGCCTCTCACCTTTTGACTAATTTTGGTAGATGTCCAACCCTTGGATTCAATACTCAGTCAGGTGACCTTGTGGAAGACTAGGGGCCTCTAAGGAATAAGGGTCATTCCTTATTGCACGCCCCTTAGAATCTTCGTGAGCGATTGTCTCAGTCTTCCCTCACGACATTGTGGATCTCTCGAACTAGGTAATTGTTAACCTACAGTTCGAGCCACAGTGAGAGTGCTAGTAGGCCGGTTGTGGCAAGGCTGCTGCCACACCTCTCCTTCAATATCTCTGGTTTTCGTGCATGACCCCTTTACTCCAAATGTGAGTCTGATTAGTAAGAAATCGTCAGCCATATACAGTCCAGTCCCTGACTCGATCCAGAGTCCAAGGAGGTCCATTTATGCCATCGACATCCTCAATCTATCAAGAGTCCTGCTCAGGAGAAACCAGTCAATAGAACTTGTCTATACATAAATAACATAATATAACATCATAATCCACAGTCTCATCATCAGAATCCATAAGCGAATCAGACAATCATATAATGAACCGGATCACTTGCACACAAGTGTCCTCAAAGAATAAGTCACATCAGATGCATGCAAGAGAGAGATGTTACATAAGCTACAATGTTGTTTGACTTCTCTTGGTTTGCACAAAAGGTGATGCATTAATTCGGGCATGATATATTAGGTAAATTATTATCAAGGTGGAGATTGTTGAAACTGTCGACTAATTTCCCATGCGGAATCATGCACATCCTTTCAACTAAAAATAGAATGCACATGCATGCACACTTCAGTGAACAGTTTGTGTAACTGGTGGACCAAGATGTAATCAGTGTGTCTAACATTCTAATAGATACTATATATCTAGCATACTTGTAGAGGTGTGGAGTAGCAATGTAGTGTAGCGTAGTGTGTGGGAAAGTGTGAGGAAGATTGTAAGCCTGCGGTTGGATGTTGTAATTATCCCTTGTACAATAAGAATACCAATTATCATTGCCTCGTAGTTTTTTCTCTTAGAAGAATTTACACGTAAATCACTGTGTTCAATTGATGTGATTGCTATGTCTTGTTTTCTTTGCTATTAAATTATTTCTCTGTTTATGCTTTCGCTGCCTAACATGGATTTCATTTGAAATATTATGACCATATGTTCACATATTGTACTACAAGGAAATTGATGATAGAGTCACTAATTGATGCTTCACGTGGCTCTTTGGAGGAGGCTGGTTAACATTGGATAAATTAGTTTGGGAAGAAATTATTTTCTATGAATTGTCTTTAGTTCATATTGTTTACGAATTGTCTTTGTTTATTAAGAATTGTCTTTGTCTTTGTTTATGAATTGTCTTTAGCTCACATTATTAAATAAGAGAAGAAGAGGATTGCACTAGTGAAATGGAGCAAACTTGCAAAACAAAAAGAAGCAGGTAGGTGAGGCCTCAACGTACACTTGTAACTACATTCTGCTTATGGATATGGAGGATGATTCACAATGAGAGATTATAAAGAAGAGTGCTGATGGAAAAATATATAAAACCAATGTAGTTTGATAGAGAAATGTATATGGAATTAAAGGAAGTAATACAAAAGAGCCTCAGTAATTTGAAAAGCATTTATTAATACATTCCAGCTGGTTGGAAAACGATTAACATGGAAAGCAGGTTAAAATATTAAAGTAAAGATTGGTGAAGAGTCCGGGGTGGGAAGCCCCGGGAGAAATAGACTCTTATAACCACTTATAAATGATCTTCACGCCCATAGGCGTCTACATTCAGAACCTGGAAGATTAATTAGTCTTTCAACAATAAATTCGAATGGGATGGATGAGATCAATCCTTTTTTTCATCGTGTGCATTAATCGAAGCGTTCAGATTTATCGAGTTATCTTCCTTGCAGTTACTATTCTATCCAAGTCATTCGTGTTAGTGGTTAGCAGAATTAAAATTGTATACCACGCATTGCATCGTTCTTTCCCCCACGTATTATGCCATACATTCCAGTTTCTGTAATTCTTTGAATAGTCGATCTACAAACTCAGAGACAGAATACATCGGCAGTGTTACAACATTTCACCAAGCTCAAAAGATAGCATGCAATGCATAATTAGGTGACTTGATCCACTTTGTTTAACTATTTTTGTGCGCAGAAAACTACGCTCTGCTTTAGTGTAAAAGTTCTATTGCAATAGATTTATTTTATAAAATATTAATATAATGAGAATGGATTCCATCAAAGCTAGTGTATGCAACTAAGATATAGGAAGAAGATGTACGGGAGAAGAAACAATGGTGGAAAAAATTCATAAACTAAATAGCCCAGTTAAAACTAGGATTTTTTTGTGATTGGGATTGCTAAACAAAATACTATGATGAAGCAATGGCCATAATTTTTTTTTGGCATGGAACAAGGAGGTGCATTATGCATAGAAACAATGAGGAAAGTGTGGACCATATAATTTTTCATTATCAATATGTAAGGGAAGTATAGAAAGAAGTAGTAAAATTATTGATTGGTAATATTTAATGGAAAGGGGAATCACTTTTAGCCTGTTTTGAAAGTTGATGTTGGTGCAAAGATAGGAAACTTTATGCTGACAAAGTATTGCCATGTTTTGTGTTGTAACTAGGTGGGTTCACCAAATTAGATATATGCAAATGGAGGTTCATGGAAGCCTAATAAAATTAAGCAACAAAATTTTACAGAATCTAAAAATATGGCTTCCTTTTCCTTTATGGGGTTTGTAGTATTTTAGTCATAGGTGAAAATCCTTTTATTTCATTTAAATATGCAAAATAGGTCAAGGGACTAATAATAATACTGAGTTTTATGCTTGATGGTTATTATTAAAAATTGCTATTGAAAAAGGAATTGACAACCTCTAGGTTATGGGGGGAATTCAAAATTAACCATAACGTGAAAAAATGGAAGAAACCATATTAAAAATATTAAAAATTTGGTGTTGATTCCAATCATGAACATAATATCAAAGGTGAGAAATATTTATTTAGAACTATCTGTTCAAAATATTGTTTTCATTGATGTCAAATACAAAGGGAGACTACAGATGTACAAATTAAATATTGCAAGATGGATATTGTTGGAAACATTGTTTTTGGAATTGTTTTGATGCTCATTTTGGATACCCTATATTTGAAGGAATTTTACCAGAGATATCTAGCTTAAATGGGAGCATAAGTTATTTTTTTGGAAATCTTATTCCAAGACCTCCCCAATGATTTATTGCATTCTCTCTAACTCCCTAGGAATGAGGAGATATAAACTTTTTCTGTCTAACAACCTAGAAAGAAAATTTAGGTTAGCTCAACTAGTCTTTATAGGTCGTTCCTAAAAGTGAGGACATAAATACTATAAATACATGATAGATGTGCACATTTGTAGAGAATCCAAGCAAGAGATCAAGTCTGAGGTGCGCAAAATATATTTGAGGTGCACTAAAGGCGTTGGGGTGTCTTTTGGGGGTCTAAAGGTGTGCAAGAGAAGTCTAAGGGTTTTTTCTTGGGATTTTCTTGATTGTAAGGTGTGCTATGAAAAAATGAATGTTTGTGATGCTACAAAGTGCATTGTTTTGAGGTTGTGATGCTGCATTTGGGGACAATATTCTAGGAATGATGCTATGAAGCTTGACAGGGCATGAAGGATAAATGTGACTAGGGTTTGAAGATTTTCTTGTGATATGAAACATGCAGGTGAAGTCAGAGGTACTCTATGTATGAGGATATTATGTTGGTGTCTACACAATATCTTGTTGGGTTTGTTCTTAGTTGAGGATATTGGTGTTTCCAGTATGTTTTTTCTTGCAAATATTATAATAGTAGGTTGGTTCATTCACAAATTTATAAAAACAAGTTTTATCCTTTTCTCTTGATCGAGTTTCCATGTTAAACTCTGCATATTGTGACTTGAGTTTATAAGTGATTATAATTTCTTAGCTAATGAATGATTTATGAATGGTTAAATAAAGTGAAAAATATCTTATATTGATTCACTTCCCCCTTCTCAATATAAGAATAAGCTCAATAATTGGTATTAGAGTGGGTTCCTTCAGAAATAGTTTAACCACTGGAAGACAGATCTTGAGCAAATATGCATTGTAAGGAAGGTATCCCTATAAATAGATCTCCTTTGTTCGATGGAAAAAACTATGCATCATGGAGAATGAAGATACATTTGAAGGCCCTTGGGTTTGGTATTTGGGAATTGGTCACAAAAGGTTATACAGATGAAGATGGGAAGGAGTCAAGTGAAAACAATGCAAAAGAAATATATTTCATCTTGAGTGGTCTATCAGATTCTAATACTATAAAGGTAATGAAGTGTACATCAACCAAATAGATTTGGGACAAACTACAAAACATTTATGAAGAGAGATTTGGTGATTGTTCTAGCTGTGAATTAGAGATAGAAGAAACACAATTTGTGAGAAAGCTAAAAGGAGGACTTGGTAAATACAAAGGTAATCTACCCTTCAAATGCTTTAATTGTGGTTGAAGAGGACATTTTTCTTCGAAATTCCCATATGCAAAAAGGGAATATATTAATGATGAATAAGAATCTCTCTCCATAACCATGGAAACAAATATTGTTGATGAAGAAAATGAATATAATAAAAAAGGAAAGCCAGATTCAGAAGAAGAAGAACATGTTAGTGCCTTAGAACAAATAGATAGACTCAATGAAAAAAATAGAAAGAAGAAAGATAAATTGCATAAATATGAGGATGAGGATCATGATATTGAAGAAATAGAGAAGATAGATATCATCCTGAAAACTCAACTAGAAGAGGAAAAAGGGATAGAAGAAGTGGTGAGAATCTAGCTAAAAGAAAATAAAGAAAAATACAAGAAGTTAGAATATGAAATAGTTTCCTTAAGAAAGGAACTAGAGAAAAAAAATGATCAAGTTGAATAGAAGCTTGAGGTTTGGAAAGAATATTGAAATATTATATAATATTTTTGGTTTCCAAAGGTCACCATTCATCAAGGCAAATTTTGGCTAAGGTCACAAAGGTCACAAATCCATCAAAAAAAGAAAATGAAAAAAAACCTAAAATCTATGCCAATATTCTCAAAGGCTCCATCAACAATAAAAACAACAATGCGAAAGAAAATGATGACCAAAAAAAAATTGGTTCCTTCCACTCAAATGATTTTATAAGAGTTGTTCCACCAAGAAGATATTTCAAAAACCAATACCAAAATCTCTTGCTTGGTTATTGTTTTTCTTGCAATAATTTTGTTCATAAAGAAATAGATTTTAGAAATTACAAAGGAAGTAATAATGTGAGATATATAAGCAGAGGTTCTTATATAAATGCAGCGAATGATTATGTGAGAAACAAAACCAGGAGTTTTCATGGGTTTGCTAATAGAAACTACAATTCATTTGCTCATCTACTTGATTATGATACTAAATTTTATAAGTGAAATAACCATGGGCACATAGCATGTGATTATAGAAGCATCATAATAAAGTCTCCTATACAAAACAAGGAAGAATATGTTCTTAGCAAGATTAGAGAAGAATACACCAAGGTGTGGAAAAAGAAGCAAGAAGAATTGAAAAATGAAGAATATGGACTTGTGTTTTATGCTCAAAATAAAGGGAACCAATGGTCCATTGATAGTGGATATTCAAAACACATGAGAGGGACTAGACCAAATTTCTCACCTTGAAGGAAGAAAAAAGAGACAATGTTACTTTTGCAGATAATGCTTTTGCAAGGATAGTTGGAAAATGTATTGTTAGTCTTGATAATGGAAAGACAAAGACACAAAATGTTTTGTATGTTGAACGGTTAAAACATAATATTCTAAGTGTCAGTCAAATGTGTGATCAAGATTAGCTTCAAGAATAGTAGTGGCAAATGAAAACAGAACCTCAAGAAATGTATACATAATCGATAAAGTCAAAGGAGAAAAATGGTGTATGAGAGTGATATCTATCTCATATCGTCAATAAATGGAAGCACAAACTCAAGGGGAGTATCACTTTTCCATTGATGTGAAAGGGAGAGAAGTTTCATACAGAGGAAGAACTGCAAACACAAGGAAAGTTGGAGATAGGGGGAGTATCAAAATTGACTAAGGTTTTCCATCAATGACAAAGGGCAAGTTTATTGGAAATGTTGTTGTCATTGATTCCAAATACATAGGGATACAATATAAATGTACAAGATAAATATTGCAAGATGGATATTGTTGGAAACATTGTTTTTGGATTTTTGATGCTTGGTTTGGATATCCTATCTTTGAAGGAATTTTTACTCTAGATGCCTAGCTCAAATGGGAGCACAGGTTTAATGTTTGGAAATATTATTCCGACAACTTTCCAATGGTATATTTCATTCCCTATAACTCCATAGGAATGGGGAGATATGAATTTTTCCATCTAACAACCCTGCCAAAAAAGTTAGGTCAGATCAACCAGTCTTTATAAGTTGAACCTAAAAGTGCATTTTTTGAGGTTTTGATGTTGCAGTCTGGGAAAATATTCTAGGAATGATGTTATGAGGCTTTCTAGGGAATGAAGGCCAAATGTGATTAGGGTTTGAAGGTTTGTTTGTGGTATGAAGCATACAACTGAAGTCAGGGGTACTATGTGTATGAGTATATTATGTTGGTGGCTACACAATATCTTGTTGAGTTGGTGCTCGATTGAGTAGATTGGTGTCTCCACTAGGTTGGTGCCTACATCTTGTTGAGTTGGTGTTTAGTTAAGGGGATTGATGTTTTCAGTAGGTTGGTTCCTATTAATATTGTACTGGTATCTTGGTTCCTATTAATATTGCAATGGTAGTTTGGTTCCTACATGAATTTATAAAGATAATTTTTATGGTTTTCTCCCGATTGGGTTTCCATGTTAAACTTTGTGCATTATGATTTGAGTTTATAAGTGATTATTATTTCTCAGCTAATGAATTATTGATAAATGGTTAAATAAAGTAAAAAGTGTCTTATACTGATTCACCCCCCTCTTAGTATAATAATAAGTTTAGCACTATCATTTATTCATATCTATAGAAAATTCAATGAGTAAGCATGAAGTTATCTAAAAATGATTGGAAGTACTATTTAACTAAAATTTATAGAAGATGTTTCTCTTCATGAAACTATTTAATATTTATATTCAAACTTAGTTAAAAGTATGTTTTTCTTAATATTTAGTAAAATGGGATATCTTAATTTGTGTTTTCAAATTTATGGCCCAGTCAAAGCATGTTTTTTTTAATGTAATTGTCATGATCCTCAAATGCAAAAATGCACAAGAAGAAGCAGTGAATACCCAAGAAAGACTATAAAAACTAGTATAGTTAACAAAGGCCTCTAACTTCGGTAAAAAAACATAAACATAGTCTAATATTGGTAGACAATATTTCGAGATACATTTTCTCTAATTTATGCCGCACCCCCACCCTCGTATATGAGGGTGGGATGAAGGTAGGGGTGGCGCATAAATTAGAGAAAACATGTTTACATTTTCTCTAATTTATGCTCCATACCCACCCTCATAAATACATTTTCTCTAATTTATGCCCCACCCCTACCCTATATGAGTATATGAGGGTGGGGCATAAATTAGAGAAAATGTAAATACATTTTCTCTAATTTATGCCAAGGGTGGGGGTGAGGGTGGAGGTGGCCATGGGGCATAAATTAGAGAAAATGTAATACATTTTCTCTAATTTATGCCCCATCTCCACCCTCATATATGAGGGTGGGGGTGAGGCATAAATTAGATAAAATGTATTTTAAAATGTAAATTCATTTTCTCTAATTTATGCCCCAGCCCCACCCTCATATATGAGGGTGGGGGTGAGGCATAAATTAGAGAAAATGTATTTTACATTTTTTCTAATTTATGCCCCAATACATTTTCTCTGATTTATGCCCTACCCTCACCCTCACCCTCATATTTTACATTTTCTCTAATTTATGCCGCACCCCCACCCTCATATATGAGGTGGGGGTGAGGCATAAATTAGAGAAAATGTAAATATGAGGGTGGGGGTGCGGCATAAATTAGAGAAAATGTATTATGTAAATATGAGGGTGAGGGTGGGGCATAAATTAGAGAAATTGTAAATACATTTTCTCTAATCTATGCCCCACCCTAGCCTCATATTTACATTTTCTCTAATTCATGCCTCACCCCAGCCTCATATACCCCACTCTCATATATGAGGGTGAAGAAAAAAAAAACTATAAAAACTAGTATAGTTAACAAAGACCTCTAACTTTGATGAAAAAACTTAAACATAGTCTAATATTAATAGACAGTATTTCGAGATGATCATTGTGTACAAAGTTTATGGATGATCACTACATTCTCATATATTTCTAGATGATCATTGTGTACAAGGTTTATGGATGATCATTACATTCTCATATAAACTAATATATTTTTTTCCATGAAAAATAAAAATCGAATCTTCAAAATTGATATATTATAGTTAACAAAGCGTTTAACTTTGGGTGCAAACATAAAAATAGTCTAATTTTCTCTATAAAATATATAATATTTTTTTTTTTCATAAAAAATAAAAATCGAATCTTCAAAATTGATAGCTTATAATGTGATGAGCAATATTATAGGTAACAAAGCGTTTAACTTTGGGTGAAAACATAAAAATAGTCTAGTTTTCTCTATAAAATATATAATATTTTTTTCTTAAAAAAAAAAAAAATCAAATCTTCAAAATTGATAGCTTATAATGTGATGAGCAATTAAATCTTGGCGTGTTTATTTCTGACATTGTTTTGTTTTAAAATATTGTTATATTCTTACCTTTAAACGACCTCAACTTCTAATGTATACTAGTATTGCTTTTGATAAAAAGCATGGGTAATTCGTGTGATGGATGATATGATATCAAATTCTAATGTATAGTAGTATTTATTTTGATAAAAACATTGGTAATTCGTGTGACTGAGGATATGATATTTGTTAGACATCTGCAAGAAAATTACACTAAAGATGGTATCGACAATCAATTTACTTTTAAGGGAAAAATAATATTTATATAATTGAGCCATAATTCTTGGTTTCCACTTCTTTTGGAATTTTATACAAAGTTGCAAAATAATGTTTAATGTTATAATAACAAATAAAAAGGATGAGTTGTTAAAATTATTAGGTTGTCACAACACATTTTTTTTTACATTTATTTGGAGGTTTTTCAAGTATTTGGCTTTTTGGATGTTTGGAATGCTTGATATGTCTCCTGGTTAAATGTATAAGTCTTTGAGGAGCTTCTCGAGATTTGTAACCATTTCTTCATTGGTTGAACAATAAATATTATCATTGTCTCATATTGGCCTCTATGTTTATTGTCCTATGTATGTGATGGTTTATTTTCTCTTATTTCTCTTATTTTTAACTTATGTTTGGGTCGTGATAACACATACCCTTGTCGTTACATTCATTTGAAGGTTTCTCAAGCGTTTGACTTTTTGGATGCCTAGAAATTATTGATATATCTCATGGTTAAGTAGAAGTCCGTCTAGAGATTATCGAGATTTGTTACACCATTTCTCCATTGGATAAACAATAAAGATTATCCTTGTCCCCTATTTACCTATGTCTTTGTTGTGTTGTGTATGTGATGGTTTGTCTTATCCAATTTCTCTCTTGTTCATTAACTTATGAAGGGTTGTCGGAGGAGGTAGAGTTATATCTGGCGGTGATGCTGGCAATTCAAGCATGGAAGCAGAGTGTTGATGGCCTCACTCGTAGTCAAAGGAATGTAGGCTAGAAGTCAGTCAATGAAAATGTGGGAGGTTTTTGAATGCATAGTTTAAGGTGGACTTAACACCTTCTTTTAATGTAAATGGGCATAGGGTTGTAAGAACTGGTTAGGTATGTGTACACCAGTTTTGAAATATCACCGATAAAGTATAGACAACCTAGGTGATAGGTGGGAGCATGCAATATTCTGAGATACCTTGTCTTTAAGGGAAGGATCGTTGTTTTTGGTTGGGGGGGAATCTAGGTCAAGAGTCGTGGTTTTAGGCACATATCTTTTGGCAGCCCCTAATTTTTTTGTATCCCATGTATTTCATGTAATGAAACATTGACATTATTGTGGAGGTGAGATGAAATATCACTAGTCTGAATTTGTCGGATCCAGTCAAGGAAGTTCATCTTTGTTGGTTATGGTGATGGAGTTCAGTGATGTAGATTGTGAGATCCTACTACCAAAAAATGATCATTAGTATAGATGTGTACATGGAACAATCAAGAGTTGTTCAAGATTGCAAAGGAAAATTTGTTTGCAAACTCAGGAAGTCATTGTATGGACTGAAGATCGAGCAGGCAATGGCACAAGATGTTTGATTTCTTCATGGTGAGCCAAATTTACAAGAAGTGAGTATAACCATTGTGTTTATGTTATATTCATTATCTTGGTGATATATGTTATTCTTGTAGTAAGAACAAACATGGTTGAAATCAATATGTTGTCTTAGTTGGCGAGGACATTTGATATGTAGGATATAGGAGAAGCTAAAACAAATCTTGGGCATGGAAATACACATAGACAAGAAATATGGTAAGTTTTGACTATCACAACGAAAGCATGTGGAGAAGATACTCAAGAAATTCTGTACAAATAATGTGAAACCAATAAATATCCCTTTAGCTTTCCATTGTAAACTTTCTTCAAGTTTTTGTCCCACTAGTAAGGAAGAAAAGGATTATATGTCTCATGTACGATAAAATATGAAGGTTGATGATTGTAATGGAATGGTAAAGTATTTTACATGAATTTTGTGTTTTCAGTGGACACATGACAAAACAAGGTAAAGAGCATGGAAATGGGTGTTTCAATATGTAACATAGTTACCAACTTAATGATAACCGTGACCTCAAAACGAGAACTCTGGCCCAAAAAACCCATATTTTTTCGTAAAACACATCAAAATCAACCCCCAAATCAAAAAGTGGTGCTACCAGTAGCACCATTTTTTAAAACGGGGCCAAAATTACAACATTTTTCAAACATGGCCTTCAAAACTTAGACAGTAGCTCTGAAAAACCTTAAAATCAACACCTAAAACAAATAAGATGTTTTTGTATATTTTTTTTCTTTTCAAAACGTTAAATTTTGAGATCATTTGAGATCGTATTTTTATCACTTGGTACCATTAAAACCAAAAATTCAAAATCAACCATCAAATTGAAAGGTACTGCTACCGGTAGCACCCATTCTAAAATTGGGGTATTAAAATGACACATTTTTATAATGTGATAAAAGAACTCATCATTACTGTAAACAAAATCATAAAAGCAACCCTTAAATGTTTACTTTTTAAATGTTATTATCACGCAAAGCACAAGGAAATACATAATGCCATGAAAATATCACAATATACTTTAAAAATTCAATGTCACTTTTTAATGATTTTTTCCTTTTAATAATAAAAAAGTAAATACAAGTTACATTGAATGAAACATAAATAATTTCTTAAAAGTATTGTTATATTGACCATATTCAAAACATATGAGCTAAGAAATTTTGTTCTACTATCCATAATAAAACAACATATCATTCATAAAACATAACAAAAGATTCATAACTTCATGTAAGATCATATGTAATTTCAATGCTCTTTTTTAGTTACCATACAAACATCATATGGATTAAAAAAATTTAAAATGTTCCATACACTTATTCAGATTGACTCATGGTTTATGAAATACCATCGGAGTCTACATTATCTTCAGATGAATGTTTTTATGAAGATGTAGTTGATCCATACTCTTCTCTATTGTCGATGAATGCACCATCTGAGTCTACATGCATGCCCAACATTTCAGATGTCAAATTCGTTTTAGATCTACGACTAGGTTCAACAGACTCCCATCTTGCATTTATTTCTTGCGGCAACAAACTCTTGATAATCTGTGTTGTCTTGGAGTGAAGAGTTCCTCTCTTTGTCAAATTGAAGCATAAACAAGTATGTCAACATCGTCTAATTTTAAGAGGTCAGTTTGACGACGAGTTGTATTTTGACCCTTTCTTTTTCTCTTTCTATTGACATGTTTCTCAACCACCATATCTGGCTTGTACACACCATTGAATAGGTGTGTACTTGTTGCATACCAATGCACTTAAATTGCAACAACGTCATCATTTTGTTTCTCAATATTTATAACCTTTCCTATCCATAATGGATAACCATGTGAATCCTCATTCCCTAAAACTGCAATCATGCTACCCTCCTTAATATCTTGTATTGAACCCCTGTAAAGGTATTCCATGGCTTCACATTGTTCATGTGACCTTTGCGAACCAATATACATTTCTCTTTCCTCTGTTTGTGTAATATCAATAACACCTTGAGAATATTGAACTTAAACAATGTTTGTTTCTTCAGATTTGTTTGGCATATTTTGTGGCCAATGAAATCGAGTCCTCAACATTGTATCTTCATGTGTTGAGCTTGAAATTATGTCACTTTTACTATTGAAAAAAGACTCCCACCAAACAGAATCAACAACATCAAAATAGTCATATGTATCCTTAATGAACTTTTGTTTTCTTCCAGGCATTCAGAATAATCTACATCTCTATTACGCCTTTCTGCATTATGGATTTCAGCGACTGATTGTAAAAATAATAAATTTGATGCAAAAATTGGACGATCTGGAATGAACTACAAAAATGATAAACCTGATGAAGACCCCCATTCTGTAGTATTTGAATACTGCTTTCCCCATATAAGTGTTTTCCCATCAAATTTTTTGAAACAAAATTGATGTTGGAAGCTAATATCATTAAGTTGCTCAATACATTTTTCTTCACGATGTGATCCTTGAATAAATCTTTGCATGTCAACAATTTATTCTAATATATGAAAAACAAGCTCTGGAATGTATGCTTTCTTGATAAATGCAATCAATGATGATAGAATTCCAACATTGTTCCTCTTCAATGTTACGGAAAAACGACTGAACATTTGATCAATATGATCATGAGTGTTTCCAAAAAGAAGGAAACCAACTTTCACCTTTTGAAATATTCCCATTTCAACAAGCATGCTTAGATATCCAAAAACAATTTGATTTTTATTTTCACGACTAGTGTTGTCCAACTGTAGATAGAGAACTTGAGGAATATTTCCAGACCAGTGACACTACTACATATGTATAGATTATTCCACGAAATGTTTCCACACTTCCACTAGTTTCATCTTTCTTTTTTTTAAACAGGGTGGGATTTTCGTCGATATTGCCACGAAAGTTCATCACAATATCCACGAAAATCTTATTTTAACCTAGTATGGATTTTCATGGCAATATCAACGAACTTTCGTGGAAATATCCATGAACTTCCATGGAAATATCGATGAAAAGTTTTCCTATCTCATTGGTCGGTGTTTACGGCTAGTTAACTATGTGATATATATATACATGACTTTAAGAGACTTTGCGACACAATTTATATAGTTGTGACACTGTTCTTGGCTTTTGTTTGAGCTTTTTATTTTTTATGTCACCCACCGGTTGAACAAATCCAATTCTCGATCTACATAGCTCGGATTTTTAACTTGCAAGGTTAGTATGTTATTTTTTATTGATGTACTCATTTAACTTGTAAATTTTTGTTCAAATGTCCAAATTTAATGTAGCTTGTTTTTTCCTTGATAATATATTATAATATGTGTAGTACCATATTTCATGTCTTTGGTTTTTGGATCTAGTTAGTATATTCTATGGAAAAGGGTATGTGGATTCCATAATATTCTAGGTTTATGGAATCCACATACCCTTTTTCCTTCAATTGTGGCTATAATCTCTCTCTCTCTTTTCATTGAAATTCGAGGAAGCCTCTAATTTCAATGAAAGAGGCATAAGCTTACCAAATATTCAAGAAGAGACTATTCTGAAAGCTTCACCTCACCCAGAGGAATATTAATAACATTTCTCTCTTCCGCATAAATTCTTTGCTATCCTCAACATATTGTAATAAATAATGGGTAGGTTGGCATTAGTGACAAGATAGCCTATTGATATTACATATAATTATTAATGTACGAGAGATCATCCATTATTTAAGCATGAAAAACAAAACCCGAGACTAAATAATGTGGTTGACGTGATCGGGTCTGTACATTTTGCAAAACAAAGTAAGATAATTTCCATTATTTAAGCATGCAAAACAAAACCCGAGGCTAAACGTTGTGGTTGACGTGATCGAGTGTGTACATCTGGACGGTGGAGAAAGTGCACTCATCAACTCATTGGGAGATGAAACAAAGTCTCAAAATCCAAAGTGTATTCTTACATTTACTACACATAGAATGCCGGTAACATCAATCATTATTTTTACTTTTAATTAATACATGGCTATTTGTGGATTTTTTAAAAAACAAATAATTTAATTTTTTTAGTTTTGTGGTTAATTGTTACCTCCAACCAAGGGAAATTAGTCACTTAAGATTTTTTGACCAATCAAAAAATAGAATTTTGCATATTTAAAAATAAAAATAAAAAAATATTTTTATTTATACATAAAATTCTCATTAATAAATATTTATTGAAAAACATTATAAAACATTGTTAAAATTTTTGTAAATTTACAAAAGTCAAAATGATTTTGACTTGCAATCGATTGCTATATTCCCTGCTTTAGCAGGGACT
>ML778208.1:189296-206524 GCA_009831015.1 Picea engelmannii
CCATTAGGGGATTGGCTAGGTTAGGGTTAGTTTTAAGCATCTAAGCTTCGTTTCTTCGCCCCTACGAAAACAACTATTGGTTTTCTGCCCTATAGCTACGTTAGCCTTGCGCCTCTATGCTTACGCTCCTAGTGCATATGTCGGCTCGTTCCCGCTTGTCCTAGTCTGAGCCCTTTTAATTTACGCTTACAACTTGACTAAACATGACTTCCGATCTTATGTTTATTAATTTACGCCGACATGCGTACACCTATCGACAATGTCACAATCAATGATCTTTTAAATCTTACTTAAGCTTAAACCCTTATCTAATGGCCACGCATTGAAGATGCTGGCATATTATTAGTCGTCCTCCAAAATCAATGGGTCACATTTATCGTTCATAACTTTATTGCATTTATCACAGCATCCGTTAGCATGTTTACTTACCCTCTTTTTTTTTTAAGCATTTACCTAATCACATAAAAATATGTTGTAAGGTTATATGATTACCATGTTTAAATGATTAATTAGGATTAAATCGTGGCTTCTAAATAATTGTCCACAACTGTCGGCCACGTTTCGGCTTTCACTACGCTATGCTCCTTTCAGCGTTAATCAGCCGCCAGCCACTTTGCGGCTGCGCTGGTTTATTAAAACTAATAATCTAGACTTAGCTTAATCCTAAGCTTCAAGCGCCTTAATCAACACACATACATTTTTTTTTTTAATTCACATAGTGTGGTGCGTTGGCAGGGCGTACTTTGTTAAAGCGCTTGGTCCTTGGGGGAGGTCCAGGGTTCGATCCCCATGGACTCCATTTAAATTTATACCTAGCCCCTTAACTAATATTTTATTAAACTCTTTACTTAACTTAACTTAACTAATTAGTTAATTAACTTAACTTAGTTAATTAGTTTAATAGTTTAATTATTTTTACTTAATTTATCAATTAAACTTTATTAATTTCCTAAATTTATAATTTATTAATTTTATTTCCATATAGTATTCACTTATTATATTTTTTTTTTGAAATGCATATCGTAAATAAAGAGAAATAAATACTATTTTTTGTTAAATAATATTAAAATAAACTGGACTTACCCAGCTACATGCATTTTGCATGCACTCCACGTGTTAGTCCGCCTCCTTCTCGGTAGGCTCGCTGCTAGGCTCCTTCGCAAATGCTCGGCTCCCTCGCAATGCTTTTGCATTCTGTAACATGGGCGCTCCTCCCATTCATTCTGTTCACTTCCGTTGGCATCCATTTTTCTCTGAGCTTTGGTTGGTCATGGCGTTCCATGAAGAATTGCATCCAGACGTGGAGCTTGTTCCCAAAATCGGCCTCCATTTTTCATTTGGGTCATTGGTTATTGCAGATTTCCTCACCTGGGTCCTAGAGTTGAGGCCATTTCATAGAGATTTTATCGTACTAATTGTCTATTGTTTGATCTGTAATGGCTTGTGCGCTAAGAGACTAATGATATGGACCTTAGCGCGTAAATGGTAACCCTTTTGGAGGATAATTTGCTAGAGGACGTGAGTCCACCGGAAAATTCGTTCTTCTGACCTGCTCAGCCCGTCAATGCTCAACTATATTGCAGGTACTTCAACAATCCTTATTTCCCTAATGGACCCATTTCCAGCATCTTTAATAGTGTACGCTGATCCAGGTTGCTGGTAACTAAGATACCGTTGTGCATCTTCCAGATACTCTGAGACAGACTGGTCCCATTGGCTAGCACGATCAGCCACATTCTTCTCTGAACCGTCACAAATCCAAGCATGGAGACCATCTGTGATAGAGAGACTAAAGTGGGTTGGGAACCATGTACTCTTGACGTATATGACATCCCTATTTGCACCGTTGGCTTCTATACGAACGCAGGTATCCGCACTAGCCGCCATGTCTATGCGTGAGGGTTTCGATATTTTTAGTTAGATTCTTCAAAGATCTGCATCGGCTCTGTTAGTCAATTTAGTGGCTTGATTTGGCGGGGAGTTTGGCTGAGTTTTTTTTTTAATATAAGTGGTAATTTTTGAGATATTCTGAGAGTGGGGGCACAGGCGGAGCCGCGGAGGGTTATTACGGAGCTTCAAATACATTTCCTGCTTAGAATCATTCACCAAGTTCAACCGCCTCCATATTTAAGGTCCCGAGAAAAACTGCACGGTGCTTTGCCGCCTGTGTCATGTAGCGGTTCGTTTATTCAATTTTTTTTTTTTTTCGTCCCTCCAGGAGACTGCAATTAATTGTTTCTTTGTAATTACTCTAAACTCACAAATTCATGTGCATTCATATTCAACATTTTACTTCATACCTCGTCTCTAAACTCATAAATTCATGTGCATTAGCATTCATATTCAACATCAAGCATGGAAGAGGTTTTGGTTGGAGTTCTACTACACTATTTAAATTAATATATTTAGTCTTTATGATTCCTTTAATTTGCATGTCTCCTCTATATCGGTGTTAGGGACAGTTGCATTTGAATATGCTGCAATGCAAGCATGAACTATTGATATGCACGGCACACATCTTTTATCATTTATATGCAATAAACAATGTGCGCCTGTGCAGTTTTTATTATGGTTGGTCTGCTGCAATGAATGGAGCGGAAGGCCACCCCACTTGATGTCCAGAAAGAGAAAAATTGTGGTCCTCATGGCTGCCTAACCTTTTATCATGCCAACTACTACATGATTGTTACAGTATGACCCACATCTTTTTTTCTTAGTATCTCTATAATTCTCAATTTTAAAAATATGAGCAGGGATTCCCACAAAAGATGACATCTGGTTTCTCCTATTTAAGTTATGTGCAGATGTTGTTTCTTCATTAATTGTTTATGGTTATAACAGGTTCTCCGAAGTTATTCAGATTACAAAGGCAATCAACGTAAACCAGACATGCAAGAGAAAAACGACTCAAAATGTGTGTTGGTATAAGCATTGGAGGATAACGAGGATTCAAAGCGTGGATGGCCAACATTACTAATGGGTTACTGATGCCAAAGAATATAGACATGGGTTAGCTGGGTTTTCAACAAACGCCATCCATTGATTCACTGCTTGGTACGGTTCAGGTTTATTCCTACCAGAAATGCCTTCTACAACACTGTACAAGAAGGATGCCGTCGCGTGGCCAAAATTGTAAATCGCAATGAACCTGGTATGTGCCTGTTACACGTTGCTGAATGCCTATTCTCTATTAATGTCTTATTTTTATGAGAGGTTTCCACTGATTTCCTTATCCGATTTGGGAAAGGTTTCCACTGATTTCCTTATCCGATTTCCTTTTGTTTTTATCTGATTTTACCTGTAATATTTAATTTTCATAATGAATGGACTAGAAGTTAAGCTTAGTAGACTATTGGAATACTTACCGTACATTAATTTTGAGCTCAGCTCAGCCTAGAAGAAAGGAATTTAAAAACGRCCAATGTTTCTGCAAGAACTGGTTCACATTATTTGATTCAATAGTAATCCTAAAATGGTAAAAAGTTCAGAAACTGAGATATATTAGTGTGGAAATCAATATCATCCTAATAGTTTTCGCCCTRATTAGTTGGTTTAATGGTAAAATGGTCCAAGTTATTTGATTCAATGGTAATCGTAAAATGGTAAAAAGTCCTGAAACTTGGCACTGGGATATATTGATGTGGAAGATGTTTATGAATGAGTAATCATTAAATTTATCTAAATGATTTGTAGTTTTTTTTTTTTATATATATTATTACTTTCTTTTAAAAGGCTTTTATCGTTTAGCCTATGTCTGGAAAAAATAGTTTACAAAATGTAAATGCATACTTGAAACTATTTTCTATTTACATTCGTGGTAATTTATCTATAGCTATATATATGCATTTAATAACATACAGTTCTATTTTCCTATGTTTTACCTATTGTTTTTATTAATATTCTTTTTACGGTCTAATGYCATTTCTCATGTTTTGTTTGCAGGAGTTAAGCGTGGCTGGAGTTTTTCTCAAAAGAATGTACAAATAAAAACTAAATAAATAAAAACTACCCCTTATTTAGGCCCTCGGTTCCAGATTTGAACCAGGGCTCTGATACCAAATGTAATGACCAATTTTAAATTAACCGCTAGTAATTCTACCATATGTACAATAATTTCTACTAAATTTATAAAAGAAAAATACTTCCAAATTTTCTCAACACTTACGCAAGTAAAACACAAGTAAAATTTATCAATGAGTAATAAATCTAATTAAAACAATGCATAAATTAAAATTAAAATACCTGAACTCTGATGCTAATTTCCGTTGCCAGCTGCCTTGCTGCTGCTCTCCTGCTACCTGCTACACAGTCCAGACCTATTACAAACACAGAAAAATAATTGCCCAAAACTATTGTCCACCCTGCCAACTAGGAAAACAACCTAGCTCCAGGATATCTACGGATATCCTGGCCCTCCGTGCCCAAAACCTCTAGCAACTCGGTGCCTGCCTGATCAATATGTCACAACCAGAAAAACCTGTGCCTCAATCTGAGCACACCAATCTCACAACCCCTCTCGGCTCTCTTCCCATAGCAAGAAAACAGTCCCCCGTAGAATCCTCCACCTCCAACTCCTTCCTTCCTTCCTTATCCCCCCCTTCACAGACACTCCTCCTTCCATTAAATTCCTTATCCCTACATTTAATTACCCTTATCCATTCCCATTAATTCTTTTATCTTCTCGGGATTCTTATGTTATCCCTTCTTGTATACGCAACTTAATTTAATGTTATATTTTATTCTCCACCTTTTATTTAATACTTAATTAATTAATGAATTAATTAATATTTAAATGAATCATTAACCATCATGACTAACTATTTTAATAATAATCAATTAGAAATGTTATTTTAATACATAAATATAGTTTAGCTAATATTTTAGGATTATATTATTAAATTAATTATACTTAATAATCAAGGGTCGTTACAAGAAGGGGAACGCCGAAGGGGGTTATGAATATCGTCCCTTGGTAAGAGGATTCAATATTTAATGTATTCTCTGTAATAATCAATATGTCATGAATTTTAGTAATATTTCTTATCGGTATTTTTATATTTTCTATACACACTAACTTTTCTATGTTGTTTTTAAATATATAGATGATGCCCCCAAAATGTTGACCTCCAGAGAGTTATTTACCAAGTACTACCAGAAATACTACTTTACAGGGAGATGAACTTCGAGATCAAAATATTGAAGTTGTTGATCAAGTTATTAATGATGATATGGATGGAGATAACGTTAGTGATTCAAATCAATAAGATGATATACATAGATTGATTCAAGACACATTTTCTCCAATGGATGAGGACAACCAGGATGATAGTCATGATGTTGATCCTCTACTCGAGAAGTCACGTCAACCTCTTTATGAAGGCTCAACAACAAATCGTTTATCTATTATATTGTTGTTGGTGAACCTGAAGGTTTTGAATGGTTTATCAAACACATGTATCACACAGATACTAAGGTATTTAATTTTTTAATTATTTATGCCTGCATGTTCACTAATACTTAAAAGGTTCAATTTTTTCCTATATTGCTATTGTTTTCTAATTTGTAAATTAGTATATTGGATGATATATTGATGATTAATATTATTTACATTGACTTGTTGTTTAGAATTTTGTATATTGTTAGGTGATGTTCTATTACCGACGTCAAATATTTTGCCATGCACATATCGAGAAATATTCGTGATTATGAAAGAAATTGGAATGGACTATCAGGCTATTGATGCATGTCCTAATGATCATATCATATATTATGGATAATATGCATTAGAAAATGAATTCCCGCAATGTCAAATAAGTAGTTATTGAACCGATAAAGCGTTAAAGAAGGTGTCTCGCAAAGTTCTTCCTTATATTCCGATAATTCCATGTTTCCAGCAGTTGTTTAGGTGCCAAAGTATGGCACAATTTAAGGATTTCCATGCAAAGAAAAGAAGTCGAGATGATGTTCTTTGAATTCCTATAGATGGTTATGCATTGAACTATATCGAAGAAAAGTGGCCAATTTTTAAAGAAGAACTACAATGATGTTCTTGTAATGTTAGACTTTCATTGGCAGCTGATGGTGTCAATCCATTTGGAGAGCTTCGTTCTACATACTCAGTGTGGCCTGTTTTTGTTATAAACAATAACCTTCCTCCTTGGATGTCGATCAAGAGAGAGAACACAATGTTGGCAATGATTGTTCCAGGTATTTAATTATCTTTTATTTTCTTTAAAGCATGACAAAATATTTCATTTCTTTGTTTCATGCATGGTAATTATTTATTTTATATATCACGACATCTAGATAAGTATAATTAATCATGCAATATGTTGAACCAATTAGGTAGGTACCAGGTTAAAGATATGAACGTATATATTGAGCCTCTCATTGATGAGTTGTTGAAGTTATGGGCTGGCTTCACCATGTATGACATCTCTAGACTAATAAGGCAAAAACGATTTCAATTCCATGGAATACTATCATGGACAATTCATGATTCTCCTGGGTTAACACATTTTTGTGGTATATTGTTACTTTATTTTGTGATTTAATATTATATATATTTATTGAAAAAATCATGCATTATTTTAAATTGTAACTCTAATTTGACGCTACATTTATACATATATCTTGTAGGTCTTCAAACAAAGGGTAAATTTGCATGCCCAGTTTGTGGTCCGAGGATAAAATCTCATCGTTCAAGGAGTTTATCAAATGAAGTGTTTGATGAGTATAGGCACTTTCTCCCTAAGAACCATACTTATCGAACTACAGACAAAGAAGATTTCAATGGTAAAGAAGAAAACAAAAACAAAAAAAACACGAAGAATGACACCTCGCCTATGGAAGTTGGATATATTAGAAATCGTCAAGGTACGCAAATTATATATGTATGACCTATTATATAAATCTTTGGTTAATTTCATTTTGTCCCATTAATTAGTGTTAATTTCAATTTGTTGACGTTTCATGAATGTTGTTAAGGCACGAATGGGCTTCCACAAGGAAAGAAAAGTTACCCGATGCAATTCAGTAGATTGACATACTACGAGCACCTACAAATAGTTCATTTGTTTGATACAATGCATATCAAGAAGAACATAACATAATTGTTATGGCGAATATTAGATGGAAGGACTGACAAAGAGAGAATTTGAAAGATTTGTTGTGACATCCAGGAAGCTAATCACGCATTACAAAGTGTTATTATAAATTCTAATAGTGATGGTCATGAACAAAATACTAGTCTTCCTTGGTTATTGATGGAGCAATAGAGAAATATTGTAAAAGAGGTCATTCGAAAAATTAGGTTTCCGAGGGGGTTTTCGTCGAATATACAAAATATATTAACTAAAAAGGTGATTTTGGTGGGGTTAAAACACATGACTGGCATACATTCATTAAGGTAATTAGTAGGTTATAATATATTTCCTTATTGGTATGCATTTTTTGGAAACAAATAATAATTATTTGTTTTTTGTTACAGTATGTTCTACCTTTATCTCTCCTAGACGACTTTGACAACAACATAAAACAAATTATTTATGTACTTGGCAAATACAGGAGGTAAGTATTGTTTTATAAGGAAAATGTACTTCTTATGTGATTTGTAGCGGAACTTATTGACATATTATCTTTTATCTGCAAATTTATGTATGCCTTGATATTATTTTATTGCATTGACATTTGTAGGTGGATATCATCAAAAGAAATCCATCAAGAAGATATAAGGTATTGGAAGAGAGAAATTCCCTAACTAATGTGTCAAATTCAACAATATCTACCTCCATCATTTTTTAATGCATAAGAACACTACCTCATACACCAAGTTGAGGAGATTGAATTATGTAGACCAGTACACACAAGATCGATGTGGATGGTGGAGAGGTAGTTTAAGTCACTGAAGGCTTTTGTTAGACAAAGAGAATGTTCGGAGGGTTCTATGGTTGAGGGATATATGGTATATCAATGCATGGAATATATTAGTCAATATCTACCTAAATTATAAGAAAATATGAATGTGCCTCACATTTGGCATCTCGACTCCATCAACAAATTTGAACGGGAGGTCCTATTGGGGAAAGGTAAAATGAGGACTGTGAAAGGTAATTATTAGATGTTGACGTAGATTTAATATATTACACATTTATTAAATTATTCCTTTATTAACAATAACTAATTAATGATATTAAATTGTTATGTTATAATATAGTTGCTCGAGAGTGGGATGCTTTACATTTATACATTACAAACAACCTTGATTGGATGGAGCATTGGATAGAATATACTGAAGAATACTTTGGTAGGTTATCATGGGAAGGAGTGAGTAAGATGATTAAAACAACACATTGTCATCGAGATCAATTTCTTGATATTACATCAAGGGAAGTTGATTTAACCTTTGGTTTAAAAGATAAACAGACAAGTTAAATTTTTTACCCACATTTTCCTAGTTTTTTCCCAATTTTTCAATGTATTTGGTTCGTTTAATTATTGAAATATATATTTAGTAGGTCTAATATGAGGATTATTAATTGGAAATTTATTTTTCACTTGTTGTCCATGTTGCAGTTGAAACATCACAAGGCTATGTGGTGTAATGGTTGTAAATTTCGTATCAAAATGTTGGATGATAAGATGAAAACCTCGGATTGTGGGATAACTGCAGTGTTTAAGGTCACCAACATTTCCTCTAGAAGTGATAGAAATCCGAAAGAAACTGAGAATAGGTACTATGGCCACTTGGAGGATATAATTGAGTGTGATTTTAATTCCTTTAAAATAGTTTTGTTTGAGGTTAAATGGTACATGCTATAGATGCATGAACATGATCCTGAAAGAACTATCACTAAGCATGATAATGGATTTACCATGGTTAATACAAGGGCATTTGAACCGGGTACAGAACCTTATGTTCTTCCAAGTCAATGTGAGCAATTATTTTACTCAGAGGTACCTAGTAAAGTAGGTTGGTCATATGTTGTTAGATATGATCCAAGAGGAAGACAAGTAAAGTACAATCATGTAGACGAGGATGAAGATAATAACGAGGAATAAGATCATGATTATGTAGATCAGGAGCAAGTGGCTCATGTAGTCGATGTGCCAGACAGATAAGTTGAATAAGTTGATCATCCAAATGTAGGAGACGATGATCTCATTGATGATATTGATAACTATAGTAGCGAAAATGACGTTGATGATGATTTTGATAGGAATGAGCCTTTCACCAATATCGATTCTGAACCAGATCCTGATACAAATGTTGAGCTGGATGGAGAAGAAGATGACTGATATTTAATTGTTGAAAAGAAGAGGTATGTGTTTATATCTTTTATATGATATTTATATGTTTTTATTTTGTATAATATAGTATATGATACATGTTCTTTAGAATTTAAAATTAGGTAAAATGGGGAAATTGAGAGTGATGTGAGGGCGGGGGGGGGGGATAACTAGAGCTTCCACCTTCACGTGGTTTCCCCTGTTTAGTAGAGAACGAACTATTCTCGAAACCAAGAGTAGCTCTGCGCGACTGTGCCTAATCATACCAATGATGTAGGTATGTCCATCTTCAATTCATCATTAGCATTCTCAAAATTATCATTCTCCAATTATCTTATACAAATTTTACAAGGAAATTGTACTAGGACTAGACACGGGCAATAGTGACTTGTGAATGTGGCCAACGTTGAAATTTTTTCAAACTGTTTCTGACTACATTGAAATTTGACATGGATAGACTATTCACATGCATTAACGATATGGGAGGGTTTCTGGACTCAAATTTGACTCACACGCCCACTTTCTTCCATCATCAATTCATCATGTAAATCATAAATCCTAATTTAGTGGAGTCATCGATTTGTTCCCAGTGAATGGATTCATTTTCATTGACATGGAATGGGACATCACATGTACCTTCTTAATTTTCTTCATTCACTTGATGTGGGTCTGGTCATTCCTAGCCTTGAATTGAAAGTTGCCCCTAGTCTTAGTCGTCACCCAATGATCATTATATCAGAAGGTTGGAGGCATGTGGTCATTGGGATCATGAGGATTTTTAGCCCCACGGTAACAAGAGACATTAATTGATCAACTTTTACTAGATTGAAAGGTGTGTGCAATTGAAAATACTAACAACCCAAAACTAAAAGGGATCAATACACCGACTGTTAATGAGAGGTGATCTCGCCATGGTTGTAGGAATAGGCCTAGCACCTTCAAAATTATCATTCTCCAATTATCTTATACAATTTTTACAAGGAAATTGTACTAGGACTAGACACGGGCAAGAGTGACCTGTGAATGGGGCCAACGTTGAAATTTTTTCAAACTGTTTCTGATTGCATTGAAATTTGACATGGATAGACTATTTGCATGCCTTAACAATATGGGAGGGTTTATGGACTCAAATTTGACTCACACACCCACTTTCTTCCATCATCAATTCACCATGTAAACCATAAACCCTAATTTAGTGGAGTCATTAATTTGTTCCTAGTGAATAGATGCGTTGTTGTTGACATGGAATGGGACAAAAGATGCACCTTCTTAATTTTCTTCCTTCACTTGATGTGGGCCTGGTCAGTCCCAACCTTGAATTGAAAGTTGCCCCTAGTCTTAGTCATCACCCTTCATGATAGTTGTCACCCAACGATCATTAGATCATAAGGTTGGAGGCATATGGGCATTAGGATCATGAGGATTTATAACCCTACAGTAACAAGAGACATTAATTGATCAACTTTGACTAGATTGAAAGGTGCGTGAAATTGAAAATACTAACAACCCCAAACTAAAAGGGATCAATACAAAGACTGTCAATGAGTGGTGATCTGGATGTGGTGTGTAGGAATAGGCCCATCACCTTCAAAATTATCATTCTCAAAATATCTTATACAAATTTTAGTAAGTCCTATGTACTAGGACTAGACACGGGCAACAATGACCTGTGAATGGGGCCAACGTTGAAATTTTTCCAAACTTTTTTGAATGCATTGAAATTTGACATGGATAGACTATTCGCATGCCTTAACGATATGGGAGGGTTTCTGGACTCAAATTTGACTCACACACCCACTTTCTTCCATCATCAATTCATCATGTAAACCATAAACCCTAATTTAGTGGAGTCATCGATTTGTCAAGTTTTAGTGTTCCCAGTGAATGGATGCGTTGTTGTTGACATGGAATGGGACAACACATTGATATTCATCTCATTATTCCACATATAATCATAACCATACTTCAAGGATAAATCAACCACAAAGAGTCTTCCTGTGAGGGATTTGACCATAAGGGGACCACTTTGGAGTTCATCCATTTGTACACCTTATCAACCATGATAAGACAATAAAGATTCATCTTTACATCAATCCAACAATACATCATATACCAATGAAACCACATCGATCCATCTTCATCTATGCATCATGTATCAATGAAAACTATGATAAGACATGTATACATCAAACCTTTGGACTTTGACAWCATTCAATCAACCTTTGGCATCAATCAATCAATCAATCAATCATTCTTTGGCATCAATCAATCACTTGACATCAATCCTTTGACATCAATTAATTAAACTTTGGCATCAATGACAACATGATCCAACATAGTACCCAAGGAAAAAAGTTGTTATAAGGATTCATGTAATAGTAACTATAGTTTATGTAAAACCTAATTAGGAGGAACGTCCCTGATCCTAAACAATTCCCTCCTTCCATTTTGTGGAAATTATTATTTAATTGGACCCCATGCATAGTGACTTGTGAATGGGGCCAACGTTGATATTTTTTCAGTTTGTGCTTGTATGCACTGAAATTTGGCATGGTTATAGTAGATGCATGCGTTGATGGTATGGGARGGTTTCAAGACTCAAACAYGAATCACACAAATAATTTGACAATAAAACAACAAAATTAGAACCTAACTGTGAAGGAGATGAACTTATCCATTTTTTCCTTGCTATGCTCGAGGACATGGTTCTAAGTGGAGGTCATTTATTGTTGTGAGATACACATGCAACAACTTATGGATCCTAATTTTAATGTACCATTTTATTAGTACGCCCTGAAGAGCCTCTTGATTCTATCTCTATAAAGAGCCTATAAGTGACCTTCAACAAAGGAAAAAATGAGTTCCTTTGTTTGACATGTTGTCTACTCCATTGTCTTCCTTTCCCCCCAAAAAATTCTAATGAATAACTTTCCCATGCATCTTATGGCCATATATATGAGTTAAATTCCCATTTTGAAATAGGCCACTTAAATCATAGAACATTGGCTAGTCATGCCAAAAGCTTCGATCAATAGGTCATTTTTGTCATGCTTTCCTTAGGTACATGTAACATTGTTAAGGATATTTGGTCACGATGAGACACATGAATTTCAATTACAAAGATGATTATAGGCCCAACTTCAAATATTGAGCACAATAAGAATGATCCTTAGGGCCTAAGCCATGAATTGACGATGAAGAACTAAGGATTTAGTCCCTAATACATGATTCATGGGCCCTAATTGTGGATATACATGGCCTATTTTTGGAGTTACAAGGATTTATTGTATCTTTAGGGCCTAAAAGGGATCCATATTTCCTAATTAAGTACACGTGTGGCCTAATTATGGATCTACAACACATGATTAGGTATATATAGAGAGCATAATTAGGGAATTAAAGGGCCTTGTTTGTTTTCCTCCTAGTTTTCTTTGGGATTCTTTCTTCTTCTACTTCATCCTCCTCTTATTGTTGGTGTTCCTTTTTCCAATTCAAAACTACATAGGGTTGAGATAAAATGTTATATCGGAGTGAATCATTTTTTTCATGCAAGGCCATAGGGGGTACAAGGGTCGATTCAAGATTATGGGTTTCTGTAGGAATCAAAAGAGGTTCAATTAAGGGAGGTACAAAGGATTGATGAGTAAGGAAGGGAGGAGGATATAATGCAATCCTTCTTTTTATGCATTTTTTTTCGATCATAGGTTTTCCCCATATATGAAGGTATACATACCCTACCCCCCTTTGTATTTGAACCTATGACCTCCAAGTAGTATACACATATTCAAGGGTTAGGCATGTCAAGGTTCATAGGGATCAGTGGGTACACAATGTCTAGGACCATAATTATTAGTGGTCATAGCATATTAGTGTCTTAGTGGTTAGTGGACATAGTGCATTAGGGGTTAACATGATTGTTTGGGTCATAATGTGTGAGGGGGTGATTGGGTTAGGGGATACCATTTAATTCAAGGTTCATGGACATTGGGGGGTATACTATGTCCAAAGAGGGTTATAGTGATCGATATTTTATACCATGACATGATACTTTAATGCCAAAGATATTGTTGACCATAAATGACATATTAATTAACCTCATACTTTTCTAAATCCATCATAATAATAATTTGAAATAAATAAAAAGGGTGAATTAAGAGATGAAGGGTTATAGGGGTTAAGAGTCATAGTGTATTAGAAGGGTCAATCTATTATGACATTACTATGTTCAAAACCATAACGTATTCATCTTTTAGTGTGTTTGAGGTCACACTATGTTCATTGTGGGCGATTTTTTCAGGATTCATAGGGATCAGAGGGTGTACCATGTTCAAGTTGATAGTAATTGGGGGTTATAGAGTAGTTCCTAGAATCCCTTCTTCCCCTAATCACCAAGGATGTATCCATGACTATGCTTAGAAATGAGGATGAAGCCTTCCAAAAGGAACAATTGTACAATATTATTTATTCCCAATTGGGGTATCTCTATATTATCCTTCCTAATGCCCCTTGCTCTCAGTCAAGTGACAAGGATGTATCCGTGACTATATCTCGGGGGCTATGAGTTAGGGATTATTAGTTTTGGGGGTTATGAGTTAGGGATTATTAGTCTCAGGGGATATGAGTTAGGGATTATTAGTCTCGGGAACTATGAGTTAGGTATTATATATTATATAATATATATAATGTAGCTTGCACTCACCATACAAAAAAAACAACCTACAAAAAAACATACAAAATCGCACTCACCACTACACTCCCGCGCAGATTTGGAGCATGCACTCACCACTACACAGGAGCATGCAGATTGGAGAGGAGAGGAGTATGCATGGATTTGAGAGGCTAGGGCACATGGATTGGAGAGGCAGATTGGAGAGAACACGCACGTAGATTGGAGAGGCTAGGGCACATAGATTTGCATGTAGAGTGGAAGGGAGAGGAGGATGGGAGAAGGAGGAGAAGGAGGGAGAGGTGCACGGGAGGAGGCTAGGGCACACGGATTTGCACCAGAGGAGGGTACACATGCACGGGAGGAGGGAACATGGATTTTAATGGGAGGAGGGCACACAGATTTGCACCAGAGGAGGGCACACGACCGAAGGAAATGGTCTGACTTCTTTCTCCTATTTCTTGAGTGTGCATGCTAATTGTTTGATGAAATGCTTGATATAAATGATTGATAGAATGCTTGATGAAATGATTGATAGAATGCTTGATGAAATTCTAAGTCATCCTTTTAAAATGCACATAGATGGTTTAAAAAAAACTAAAGTCTTCCCAAACCATCACACTATCATGTGATGTGGAGACAACATACATGAAGACAATATATGAAGGTGGAAGATGATGTGTTAAATTTGTGTGAGTAGGTTTGGGGTGTGGATGTGGACAACATTTTGAGGTTTGAGACAAGCATGGGATTTTTCATGAAGAAAGTTAGACTAGTTTGAAAGACCAATGTATTCTTATATTTGGGTCTTTGGTTTCCCTGCAAACCCACCAATAGAATCCAATTTAATGTGAAAAAAGTTTTTGAAAAGAGAAGTGTCCATACAAGTCTAAGAAATGAACCATTCCTTTTGTAAAAATCATTGTTTCAAAAGTGATTCAAGAAGGATGAGTTATTCTCCTTAGAATATCAAGCATATATATCAGACCCAACCTTTATCATTCTGCAAGTGGATGATCTCTTGGAAAGACTAAATCAATTTTATGAAGACAAAGAATGGTTTAGAATGGACACCTTACCTGGAATAGGAGTATAGGCACATCCAAAGAGTGGATACCAAGGCCATCGATCATGAAACAATAATATAAGAGATGTCATGGGATGAGTTGATTCCTTAGATGTATCATATGCAGACCTCACAGGGTACATTATTTTGGAGACATAAGACAAAGGATAAGAAAGGATAGTGCCTCAATGGGTTCTTTTGTTATAAGGACTATGAGGTCATAGAGATAGACAATGTGGACCAAGAAATAGTGAGTGTTTATAATGATGTGAACCAATATATAGAAGAGTACAACAACAAAACAAAGGCCAATGAAGACATGATTTCTAAATGGGAAATGGACACAGAACATGTATGGGATATATGGAAATGAAACCTTCATAGATTAGGCATGAAAAATAAGTTAGGTAAATTGAGGAGGAGATGGTGTAAAGGGATGAAAAAAGACAAACATGAGTCCTAGGTCAGAAAACAAAAGGACATGAAAGTTTGTCCAATCCTAGACAAAGTCAAGGAAATGGGAATGAGGACCCCCATAAGTGAAATAAGATTAACATATATACCAAAGGAAAGTGAGATAAAATTAAGAGAGTGGATGAAGGATAAAAAGGACAAAACAATGAAGGTCTCTTGGACGTGTCCTCATATAAAGAAGCAACTAATAAACAAGACAATGAATGCACAACTCTGATAAACATAACATATGAGGATACCATATGGAAAAAACCCAACATTATTATGGAGAAGAGAAATAAAGAAGGGACTACAAGGTAGCATGAATCAATGAAATGAGGGAAAATCAAATATAGAAGAAGGTAGGAGAGAAAATGAAAGAATAAAAAGGTAGGAACCAATGAAAGGAAGAAATATTTGAGAAAAAAATAAATTTAGTAGAAGAGTAGATCAACAAGTGAGACAAGATGAGAGAGGATGAGAAGCAATCACATGAGAAGACTATAGAAGCAAAGAGGCAAACAATGGAAATAAGGAAAAGAAAAAGGTCAAGGTAAAGGTGGATCTAAGAGGAGAAGACAAAAAAAGGAGTAGGAGGATAAAGACAAATTTGTAGATGAATAAGTTCCTAGTGAATATCATAAGGAAAAATATGCACAGGTAATCATTAGATTCCAACATAATAGATGACATGAAATTAGAGATACTAAGGACATAGAAGAGACCTTGTTGCAACTAGGAATTGTACAACAAGTGGTAGATTGAACTAGTAAATGTTGTAAATTTATAATTAAAAGAGCTCGAAAACCTTTGATTGCAATACAACAAGAAAAATCATGGAACATGAATGTAGAGGATGTTTTACAAACAAAGTTTAAATAAAAAAAGGTCCAATATAAACCACAAACACTATTGGAATTTTATTAAATAAATAAAGTGTTGATCATGCAAGTAGTTTTTCCTAAGATAGGGGACAATCCTAGATGGCTAATGACATCTTAGGATGATGGCTTCAACGAGATACAGACTCAAGGAGAAATTTCCTTTCCCTGTCAAAAGGGTCTCATAAGGTTATGACTATACAATGTGGTGGGTATATTTCTTATAAGAAGTTCATGGTTTTGTAAAAAGGGAAATGCACAATAATATAAATCCACCTTAATTATTTCTTGAGGGAGAAACAAGGGGACTATGATACCACAATACGGGAAGAGGAAAGGGGATTTTTGGTTGATTTATCCTTATCATTATCCTTGGGGTACTATCTTTTGTTGCCTATGTATCCTTACAACATTCCCATAAATCTTTGACTTTTGGGTTGGTCTAAGTAAAAGTCTCATATGTGTCATATCTCGAGGAAGAGAGAGGGGTCTCATGCAAGAAAATGTTTTGCATTGTCTTTCCCATGTAGGATGGTTGGAGAGAAACCATGCTTAGAATTTCCACAATAGTTGAGAGAATCCTTTAGACCTAGAACCCAATTATTGTTCCTTCTTAGAGGCCTTGAGAGCCAACTACGATGCATAAAATCTGTGAATGGTGCCCATATCCCACCCACAGGCCAAAGATCCCTTAGAGATGGTCTGTGTGGTGCTTAAATGATTTGTTCATAACCATTGAGATCAAGAATATTTGTACAGGGCCTAGGTCACTTGTTTTCCTACCTCATCCATGGTATATCTCTTGATACGAAATCTTATTTTCCATAATATATTAATGGTGCACACGTTCCCAATATAAGGACTTAGTCTTTGG
>ML778208.1:251213-310484 GCA_009831015.1 Picea engelmannii
TAAATATTATTAATTTATTTTGTTATATTATTATTAAAAAAATTATTCGATAATTTATTTAGATTTTCAACTAAAATAATCACATAAAATGTCTTTAATATAAATGAATTGACATATTTCTAATGCTTTGTTAATCACATAAAATGTCTTTAATATAAATGAATTGACATATTTCTAATGCTTTGTTATATACAAATGTACATAAAATATTTAAAAAAAATATTTGATAATAGACATATATAAAAAAATATTTAATATGATTTTATTAGTAATACACCTAATGCAAATTCACTCATGCATTATTAATACTTTTCATACAATGGAGAATGATGTTGATGTTATTAGCACATCTTAATGAAATAAAATTTCAAATCATCCACCCTTTCATATCATTGTCTCTTTATTTTCTTGGCAAAGGTACCTTGGGTATGAAAAATATAGAATTGAAGTGAAGTATTGTAGAGAAAAACCCAAATATGAGAAATGAACCAAAACTAAAGAGACATCGTAATATATTTTTTATCCATTAAATACTAGGAAATAGCTTTTTGTAGGTTCACAAAGGATCCATCTTGGATTTAACACTTGATAGACTCAATCACTACATTATATATGCATGCACCTCGAAGGATGAAAGAACTAACATCTTATGCATATGCACACATCTCCAAGGATGAAAGATGAAACCACATAACAAATGGGTTAGAGAAGTTCCCTCATGGGGTTCTCTCTTGGTGATTCGTGCTCCTTGGGATATGTGCCTTCATGTGCCACATTAGTTCTTCCTAGTTTAGATCTAAAAGCACTACCACTTTCCTATTGGTTTAGGAATGGCTCCAAGGAGAGGAAAATGGTGTAAGAAACATCCATCAATGTTTAGTGTTGATATGCAAGAACACGTGGAGTTGTAGAGAGATTGACTTTAGATTGTTGGAAACTGTCTGTCTGATGCCATAAGGATATACCCATGGGATACACCTTCTAGATGTCAATTCTAGAAAGGTGTTGAACTTAGGGTCAAAGTGTTGTGCTAGACAAAATCAATGTGAAAAAACCCAACCTATACATGAGGTGAAAACATGAGAGAATATGAACAATAGGGGTATATACTATATATTGCACTAGTTTATTATGTAAATTGAAGAAATGATTGATATTGAATATTCCTTCATAAGTTCGTGGGGTGTTGTCTATAGAAAGTGTGGGATCCTCTAGATTTCCTCCTATCATAGAGGACATCGATGTAATATCCATGCTTACTTCTTGTAGTTAGAGAAAAGCATCATAATCCTAGATATTTACATCATCAATTGTGTCTCTAGTTTGCACAACCATGGGAGCACCTTCATGTATTGTGACTATATATACAAGGTTGACATTGATATTTCTAGTAGAAAATATGGTTCTTCCATTAGAATCCTTTGAAGAAGTGTCCCCACCAAATATTCTATGTGTGTTTGGCCTTGGCAATAATCCAATAGTCCTATTGAGAGTCATTATATTTAAGAAAAAGTCTATAGACTACTGGGGAAGTGGTAAGCAACCCTAATTGGAGGATTCTACAGTCTGAACAAGTTCCCATACGTGTTTCTCAAACCGATGTCCTATAGTTTCCCTCAAACGCCATGATGAAACATGTTGTCCACGTTGTAGAGAATGGATGTCGAAATCAAAATCCTCATCCCCATTAATAGATTACATGTTCCATATGCAATTTTAAACAAATCCTATATTGGAAGGAACAATCAAACTCTAATGGTTATGCCTTGTAATCGCTTGTATAATGGACATAGGAAGTGTTGTGGAATCCATTTAAGTACTAGTTTTGATGTGGAAAAATACTAGTGGAGTATAAGTAGCAAGAAAATGTTGATGTTGAAGGTTTTTTGGTGCTATTGTTTATTGAAAAATAAGAGGAGAAGGAGGTGCACTACTACCTATATATCTATTGTTTTGAATATCTAGAAGAGGTAGATCATTATGTGATGTGTCCTATTGATAATGAGTAGTTGTTGAAGGAAATATTATTTGTAAAAGTATAGTGGTGTGTTGTTGGTGCATGTGAATCCCACAAGTTTCTACAAGGTGACTGTGTAAGGAATGTGTTACGTGGGTGGTTATAAAAGTGTTAGCGTGCACAATGTCTGTTTGGAGGAAAAGAGACTAGGTCTTGATAGGTAATAGTAGGTTCATACCTTGGATACACTAGGAAAATACATTGAGATATTGTTTGTCCATGATTTGGTTATATAGGTGTTTGAGATATTAGGGAATGAGGTGTAGGGATGGAGAGATAGGAAAATGGCCACATGGGTGCCATGGTAATAAGGGATAAATGGATGTTTGTTGGTGGGTTTGTGATAGAGGAAAATAAAGGATGAACTAAGATGAGTTGGGGATGATGGGGATTTATAGTAGGAGAAAGAGAGTGAGGTATTGTTGGGGTAGCAGGATGTGAAAGGGAACATACAACTTGGATGTTCCGAAAGTAATATGATGCAAATGGATGAGTTTTCTTGGTGTGAGGTATAGTAGAGAGAGAAAGAAATTTATGCAATGTAACTTGCTAGACCATAGCACCAAGAAAGAGATACATTGCAATAGAGGTCAGTTTATAGGTTTCTCCATCTTTAAAGAGATTATAGGTGTTTCAATAGGAATCATATAATGCACTACAATAATGTTGATATGGAATTCCTAAGGTTACATTAAAGTAATGAAGGGGAGAGACATCACATTCGACAGTGTCTTGAAAAGGATCTATGGAAAATGTTACTATAGGACATTTACTAACCAATAGAGGAGGGATACCCTATTGTACCCAACATATATGATAAAGGATGGGGTAGGGAATGGTGGGAAGATAAATATGAGCTACAAATTTATGTGAGAAGATATTATTTTGATGAGCATTGTCGAGCATTATCTTGGAAAATTAATCTTTTACCTAGAAATTATGGGTAAAGATGAGACTTGAAGAGTAGGAATAACTCTCCTTATTCGTTAAGAGTAATGAAATGTTTTCTGTAGTAGGGTTTGGAAGATGGACGATTTTTGGTTGAAGGGAAGGGTTAGAAAATTAAGGTGAATTGAAAAAATCAAGGGTTTGCTCTTCTATACATATAATTCTTTGTATGTGGATTCATGTTGTAAGAAACTAAAATCTATAGCAACGTGGTTCTAAGTATTATGATAGTGGCACTAGTGTGGAGGGTGAGAGGAGTTAGGACCAATAAAATTAAGGTTAGAAGGGAACATGAGAGGAGAAGGTGGGTAAGATTAGTTGGGATGAGTGTTTTGGGGAAGGATAGGGTTAATGATATGAGAAGGGAAGAGAGGGTGTGTATCTAACTTGTGATCCATAGTGAGGGCATAGATAAAATATTGATCTAGAGATTTTCTCTAAAATAATGCTACTTCATGATGAAAAGAAACCAACAAAATACAATTAATATTAAGGACATATACCTCTTCAGATTCCTTGATTTGGAGTTGGAGTGAGGGGTTGGTGAAGAGATTGATATATTGTTGTACACTTTGACAAGTCTGGGGATTGGCAAAGTTGCAACCACATGCACATTAAATTTGAAAAATATCCTAGAGAGTAAAAACACATTCTAAGGGCCTGGAAAAAAGCATCCCATGTGATGATGTGCCTACAAATGATATTGGATGATCATTACTCATTGATTTTGATGTAGGTCTCTGAAAAATTGTGTAACAGACCTCTCGTTCATCATGACATCAACCTCTCATAACAAGTGATTTTTTTTTGTGTGTGCGTGTGTGTACAAGGGTAGTAAGGACATTATACTCTGTGTCGCAACACGACGATGAACATGACGCATGCAACTGCAACAACAACATGACGACCTAAGACGCACATCAAGCATTTGAAAGTAATGAAAGACAATCAACTGGAAAATATAATAAAAATAAGACTGACTACCCATCTGTCCTACCCTTCAATGGTTAGGACCTCCAAGACACATAAGCAATGCTCAAGCCCAGGTTCCCATCGATTTTAACCATTTAAGGTCTCAGGGCTAGCGACTGTTCTAAGGAACATGGAGGTATCTACACCCCGCCCGACATAATCTAGACCAACTAAATATGCTAAGAAAATAACATCAACGATGATCAGTGTAAGATAGTGTTCCTTGAATCATTCATACATCACACCAATTCTAGTGTACAAGAGAATTCGATTACTAATCCATCAGTAAGATCAACAAATTACCCTTTTAGTGGCGGATGAAGTAACTACCCCAAGACCGCCCATACAGTCATGGTGCAAATAAAATAATCTTCTATGAATCATCCATCTGTTACGCAATATTTAAATTCAATTAGCAAGAGAATAATACATGAAGAGTAACAAGAACACAAGAACATAACTACGATTGACTTGATATAATTCTATTCTAATTATGATTAGTAACTTGTTAAGATCAGGTTCATTCAAGTCAAGCATCTCTTATCAAGTGATTCAACTCATGTAACATGTACAACTCCTATGTAGCTCACTAGGTAATATAAAGAAATGAATCGTCTTACTCAAGTGATAAATTAGGAATTTAATACCAATTCCATATCCACAAGTTTATTATTTTTCTCAAGGTAATCATAAAGGACCAAACTTAATGAGCAATTAATGGAATTAAAGGCTTCTTTATTCATCTACTAAAAGAATTAAAGGATCAATAGCTTTTAACAACACAAGACTTCAAGGCTAAATTACAACCCTATTCCAAGGTATCATAAGGTGGTCCCAATCCTTTAAGTAGTACATAAAGGTATCAATGCCACCTTACACATCCAATTATAAGGTATAAGGGATTCAATCATAATGAGAGTAAGAAGGATCCCATTCACTAACAACATATTATCATATTGTACCTAGCTTTAAAGGACATCACAATTCATACATTATCACATAGAAGTAAAATTCTCATCATATCATCCTATACTAAATGAGCTGTGGACATTTATAATAATTAAGGGACACCAAATCAAAACTACACAACAACAACCTTCCGATCAAGTAACTTAGATTGACTTTACCTACCAATAATTATCTATTAAAAATATTTAATTATTAAAACACTTATAAAAGTTACATACCCAAGTTTAACTTATCAACATAATAATGGGAAGAATTGAATACATTCCTATATCATAAATCACATATTCCTATATCATAAATCACGTTATTCCTATATCATAAATCACATTAGTCCAAGTTACACCAATAAATTAAAAGAGATACAAGTTTCATAGTGGGAAGCTACAATATGGCTAGAATAAATAAATCATAATATAATTATGAAGGTATTAAGTAGTGGATTAGTTTCTAACTGAAATGTCTAAAGGGAATAAGTTAAACATTGGTCTAAGTCATATTATACTCAACATATCGCAGGATATCACTTGACTGTATTATCATAAGATTAAACAACTCCTGTCCTTTAAATCCCTTACTGTAATGATGCGCAGTCAACAATTCATGTCCAGTTAAAGTTCTGACAACACAAGTGTAAGATTCCCATCGAGAGTTGTGAAATGAAACTGTCCACTAATTAAAGGAAATGCCAGGGTTGGAATCGCCCGTGGCTGAGAATTGGCAGGGCTTTGGTGAAGGTGCGCAATGGTAAAGGAGATAAGGTACATGCCCAAGTATAAACGTTGTCCAGAGATGAATCAACAACGCAGGGTAAGGAAAACGCAAGGTAAAAGGGAAAGTGGATAAATTTCATCGTTTAATCGCTAAATGCTCTGGGTTAATCGAAAGAGTGGATGAGCACACAGATTGATTTGCAAAGGACAGATTAAAAATCTGTTAATAATGCTAAAGGGTAGAGGAGTGACTATTCAGCTGTTGCATGATACGTTTTTTCAGGAAAGACCACGCAACCGTTACACACGCCCGAATTGGCAAAGGAAAATGCACAGACAACACCCTTCACAGATTGCTGAGGTGAAGGTTATAATAAAATCAATTCAGGAGGTGGAATTTATTCCAGCAATGAACCCAGGTACAAATCGCCCCCAGGAAATGATCATAGACATGGATTCGCTGACTAAGAAAGCTTACTAAGGATGGTGGGTAAACATGGTGCAAACAATATTCAATTTGGATATTATCCACCCTTTGGGTAATTAGATTCCCTGTACATTAATCTGAAAAGCAGCAAAATGGGGAAAGGTGAGTAGGAGGGGGATAGATCTTGCGAGGGAATCCGCAACTCGTCGAGACCCAAGAGAAGGAACTCCGTCAAAATCTGTGTAACCAATGAAAATCGAGGTCGACTGGAACAAAAAAGGGGTTTGCTGGTACAATAAACATGAGTGATAACTGAAGGGAGGGTGAGTACCTCAGTGCAATCCAATGCAGGCCGGGGAAGAGAAAACACTACCGGCAAATTCGTGGTAGGTAGTTGGATACAGCCAAAAATGTAAAAAAAAAAATTGAGGGCAGTCTGAAGCAAGTTCAAGTGAAGCTAACATAGAGGAAAAATTTACACAGTTCACCACATAACACAGTGCGAGGAGACTCGAGGTTTAAAGTGAAATTTGGTTCAGTAAATCAAAGGCTGTACCATTATTATTTTATTTAAATTATGTTTGAGGAAAAAGGGGAGATGCATGCCCGACAGAAGAAGAACGCTGGGTAGAAAGCCTTTGATTATAAAAATGCAGAACCAATAAAAAACAATTTTCTGTATAGATGCAATGAGGGGGGGGGTTTACAACTCCACCATTAACATATCAGAAAATCACTGAACAACATTCCAGTAAAGAAAAATGCTCCCATTCAATCGCAGACAACTACTTCCAGCCATATTATGGTTTGATAAAAAAAAAATCGCACAAAAACCTCCAGCCATGAAACAATTTCAATCTGATTTCAGACGGAACTTTAATAAGTTTATCCAATCCATTTTCAATCAACAATCCAACCAAGCGTAAGTCTTAAGTAATCTACTCTACAAAATTAAAGAGCGTACCATTGCCTAATCGCCCGCTTCGAATGACGTTCGCGCGCTCGGTGCCGCTCCCGCTCGCCGACCGTCGAGACCTCACCGGTACCTCCCAGCCAACGCTAGGGGTACTCTGCTTCCCCCTTGGCCCCCAGAGTCACAAAGGGGCCACAGACTATCCAGATGGTACGTCTAGCTCCCAACTCGCCTCGCAATGCTAAGCTACCACTCCTCTCCGAGCTGGGAAATCCCAACTCCCACAAGTAAATCAATCAAGTCATTATTCCTATAGCGCAACGTTACGCTAACAACCGATCCCCTTCTTCCTTCTCCTTCCTCTCTTTTATAGAGTTTTAGAACTTCCAAACTTTCCCTAAATCTCATTTAATTTAAGTTTTAATAAAAATCTTCTAAAAATTCTCCTTTGTACAAGTGTCATTTATTCCCCACATTCCTCCAATAATTATTTTCTTTAATTTATTAATTTGTCTTATTTCCCTCACCCACCTAGAGTTACTCCTAAATTAACTCCTAGGTGTCCCTATATTCCCTTACAGGTTTTAAAATCTTTCCCTAAAATGAAATTGCTTAATCAATTTAAAATTAGAAGGTTCTTAAATTGCAGATTCTTTACCAAGTTGGTTTCTCACTTTTTACCATGAGTTCCCCTCTTTCCCTTTTTAAGTTACCTCCATTCCCTAGCTTCCTAAATGTTATAATTTCCCTCTTTCCCCTTTTTATTAGAGCTAAAAACGACAGTTGTAATTTAACCCCTTTTCCCTTTTATTATTAATTCAACATCTTTTTAAACTATGAAAATAAAAAATAATTAATTTCTTCTTTATATTTTATATCCACAGTTTTTAATTAATTTCTTACTCTCTTCGTTTTACCCCAAAAATTTATGAAGACCAAAATTATTACTTAAATGGTTTTTATTTTAAGTTTTACTATTTTAAATTTTTATAGACGTTTTCTGAAGGGTAGACAAAATTTTTACCCCTAGTGAAGTTTTAGACTTAGAACATAGATTCTGATCTAGGTGATATTTAATTAGGGAAATTGTTTTAAAAATTCTTAACGTGTTAATTGTCTTAGGTCCATCTAGGTTCATACCTCCATCATCATCAACGCGACGCGCCCTTCAGGACGCACTACGTGCTCCAAGGGTGCCACTCGCCTCTTTTGTTTCTTTTGCGTGACGTGCCCTTCAGGAGGCACCACGTGCTCCAAGGGTGCCACTTGCCTCTTGACTGATTGGTAGACATCAATAACCCCTGGAGTCAATACTCTGCCAGGTGAACTTGTGGGAGAATAAGGGCTTCTAAGGAATAAGGACCCCACCTTATTGCGCGCCCCTTAGAATCATCGTGAGCGACTGTCGCAGTCTGACCTCATGGCATCGTGGGTCCTCTCGAACTAGGTAATCGTTAACCTACAGTTCAAACCATGGCGGGAGTGCTAGTAGGCTATGGAAGGGCTGTTGTCCACACCTCTCCCTCAACTTCTCTGGTAGTCGTGTGTGACCCCTTTACTCCATATGTGAGTCTGGTCGGCAAGCTATCGTCAACCTGCATTATCAAAAAATCATGTCAGACATATCCACATCATATCATCTAATCAAATGTACTAATATCACAGTAAATAAATCAAACCCCAATAACACACTCCCTGACTCGATCCGGAGTCCAAGGGGTTCCATCGATGCCTCTGCATCCTCAAGGTCCAAAACCCTGCACACTCAGTAAAACTGAGTCAATAGCACGTGTCTATGTCAATGCAGTAAAACATCATGTCATCTACCATAACTCATCATAATCAAAGTCAAATGTTTTAATATCATAATAATCCAGATCACTTGCGAGCAAGTGTCCTCAAAGAATAAGTTCGCTCAGTGCATCAGAGCGGGATGTTACATACACCCCCTCTTGGTCTAAACTTTGTCCCGAAGTTTCTCAGTATAAATGCTGAAATAAGTGTATCTAGTGTCATATGTCTATATATCAAACAAAAATGGAAATTGTTGGCACATATCATATGCGTCCTCCCAGGTCGCCGAGTGTGGACTATAATGGCCCCACTGGACCTTGACCTGATCTACCGTTCAACGTCGTAACTATCGAACGCGATGATCTAATATGCGGACCGACTTAGCCGTGAGCGCTCCCTTGTCCAATACCTACAAGGAACTCATGTCAATAACATGTGTAGGATCACTAATATAATGTCTCAAAATAGATACATGAAAAACATCGTGCATACGCCTCAAGGAATTAGGCAAGGCTAGTCGATAGGCCATGGGCTCCTTTCTCTCCACAATATCGAAAGGTCCCACGAACCTAGGAGAGAGTTTAGCTCCCTTCCCAAACTTAATTGAACTCTTATGTGGTTTAACCAACAAGAAGACTCGATCGCCGACCTCGTAACTACAGTCGACTCGGTGTGCATCGACATAACTCTTCTGTCGATCATGTTCTTCTTTAATCCTTTGTCTTACGGTTTGCATTTTCTCTTCCATTTCTTGGATCGCTTTTGGTCCCACCAGGACCCTATCTTCAAGCCGATCGAAACTCAAGGGCGTTCGACACGGTCTCCCGTAAAGAAACTTGAAAGGCGCCATCTTAATGGTGCTCTGGTAACTTTTGTTGTAAGCAAACTCTACTAGAGGTAAGAATTCTTCCCAACGCTTTTGTTGGTCCATCATATACATGCGCAACATGTCCTCCAAGGTATGGTTCGTTCATTTGGTCTGTCCGTCAGTCTCTGGGTGATACGCAGTACTAAAGTTAAGTTGGGTTCCCAAGGCCTCTTGGAAACTCGTCCAAAATCGTCTAGTAAACATCGATCCTCGATCGGATATAATCTTCTTAGGCATGCCATGCAGCCTCACAATCTCATTGATGAACATTCTAGCTATGTCAGGTGCCTGATACGTCGTACACACAGGAATAAAGTGATCACTCTTTGTCAGAGTGTCTACTACTACAAAAATTGAGTCATGTCTCCTTGCCGTCAGTGGCAATCCAACAATAAAATCCATCGAAATAACCTCCCATTTTGATTCTGGAATGGCATGTGGTTGTAGTAATCCTGCTGGGTGTCTATGTTCAGCCTTTACTTGTTGGCACTCCAGACATCTGGCCACATAGTTGACTATGTCGGCCTTCATTCCCCTCCAAAAGAATAAGGGTTTAAGGTCTGCCCTCATCTTCATGACTCCCAGATGAGCCATGTAAACTGCTCTATGAGCCTCGCTCAGGATCAACATCCTCAACTCGTCATTTGGTGGTACGTAAATCCGACTTTTAAACCTCAATAAACCATCACTATCAAATGAAAATCCCTCATATCGTGGTACCATCATTGTGTTTTGTCCGATAAAACCCTCGACCTCTTTGTACCAGTCGTCGTCACGCTGTAAAGTTAGAATCTTTTCACGTAGATTCGTTTAAAGAGGCAACACCAAAAAGATGCGTGGCCTTCGACTCAAAGCATCCGACACTTGGTTCATTGTTCCCTTTATGTAAGTAATCTCAAATTCGTACTTGCTAAGCAATTACAACCAACGTCGTTGTCGCGCATTCAGGTTTCTTTGCATAAAAATGTGTTGTAGTCCACAATGATCAGTCTTTAGTTCAAATTTTCGTCCAACAAGGTAGTGTCTCCAAACCTTCAAGGCATATACGGTGGCTAATAACTCCAAATCATGCATCGTGTAGTTCTCCTCATGCGTTCTCAGTTTCCTCGAAATGTAAGCAATCACTCGTCCGTCTTGCATCAAGACTCCACCTAAACCTTCCTTGGATTTGTCAGTGCATACCAAAAAGTCCGCGTCGATGTTAGGGACCTTTAGTATCAACGTTGTGGTTAACAACTCCTTAAGCCTCCAAAATGCTTCCGCGCATTTCTCGGTCCAAACAAACTTCTTGTTTTTCTTCTGCAATTTCATGATTGGATTTTCTATCTTCGAAAATCCGTCGACAAACCATCAATAGTATCCTGCTAAACCCATAAAGCTACGCACTTCCGTGACATTCATCAGCACAGGCCATTCCATAATAGCCTCGACCTTGGTTGGATCCGCGATGATGCCTTCACTGGAGATGACATGCCCTAAGTAGTGAATCTTCGATTGATAAAAAGAGCATTTGGACAATTTCCCATACAATTTATGCTCTCGCAGACACTGTAGTACCAAGAACAAGTGTTCATCATGCTCCTCCGTCGTATGAGAGTAAATCAAAATATTGTCAAAGAACATTTGAATGAACTTGTCCAAGTACTCGCGGAACACCCCATTCATCAAACTCACAAATACCCCTGGGGCGTTGGTCAGTCCAAACGATAAAACAGTAAACTCGTAATGTCCAAACCTCATCTTAAAGGCAGTCTTAGGGACGTCATCCTCCTTGATATGCAACTGGTGATACCCTGATCGCAAATTGATCTTGGAGAACACCGTCGTACCCTTCATTTGATCGAACAGATCATCAATTCTCGACAAGGGATACTGATTCTTGATTGTGGCCTTGTTCAGTTGACGGTAGTCAATGCAAATCCTACACGATCCATCCTTCTTTGGTATGAAAATAACCAGTGCATCCCATGGTGACACACCAGAACGTATCAGTCTCAGGTCCAACAATTCCTTCAGTTGCATTTTCAACTCTTGTAACTCCGGGGTCGACATCCGATAAGGCGTTCTTGCTATCGGTTCAGTCGCCAGTTTTAGGTCTATGGTAAACTCCAAATATCTCTCCGGCGGCATCCCAAGTAACTCCTCCGGAAATACGTCTGCAAACTATCTTACCACTAGAAGGTGTTCGAGACCTTCCGATACTCCCTTTTTGTTTAGCGCGAGGATCGCATAAAGCTTTCACCCCTTGCGCACACTCTTCCATAGCTGTAAGGAAGAGATGAACAGGGAAAATCCCTGGTTCCATCCTACAACCGCACGTCTCTATCCCTTGCCATCGATCAAGCTCAACCATTTCATCTTACAATTGAGTATCGCCTCATGCGATTCCAACCAGTCCATACCAATCACGACATCATAAGATCCTAGGGTTGTGACATACAGGTTGGCCCTTGTGAAAAACTCTCCCAGGTTAAGGGCACATCCCATAACCTTTCCTCCAACCTTCTGTTTGGCTCCCGAAGCCATATATACGAAGATAAACTCATCCTGTTCAGCTGCCTTTACCTTAATCCTTTTTAGCGTTGCACCAGAAATGAAACTCTCGGTAGCACCGAGATCTATCAAAATACTAAGTGTCTGGTCAACGACAGTACCTTTCATCTCGAGCATACTCGACTGGTGCTCTGCCTGGAAATTACTCACCACTGCATGAATCCGATGGGCCTTGCCCATATCTCCCATGGTAGTGGGTCCGGCTAATCCGAATGCTCTGATCCTCTCCACAGGGCAGTCGCGCTGGTAGTGTGGCTCCCCACACATCCAAAACCCCTTCTTCGGCCCAGTAGTCCTGGTACCCGAAGTAGAATATGACAGCCCACCGGCCTGGAACCCAGTTTTGTTCTGTTGAACAAGCCTAAAGTGTTATTGTTGCTGATGCGGTGGTCCCCGACAAGGTGTCCGCTGCTGAGGCAACGGTCGTCGGGGTGTAGTGAAAGTGGATCCCCTCTGGAAGCCACGATATCCTGGCGTATGTCTTGTTGGTGTCTGGTCTTGCTGTGTTCCATATGAAACCTTCCTTGTTGATCTCGTTGGAGTTCTGGTCTGACCCCCACTGATAAGCTCCTCCTCTGCTATGAGGGCCTTCTGGACAACATCATGCAAGGTTTGAGGCATCAAAATCCTAACCTTTGCACGTAGGATGTCGTTAAGGCCGAACACAAACCTTTTGACCTTAAGTTTCTCCGTGTTAAGGTGCAGAGCATACCAAAGCATCTCCATAGAACAGGAGTCATACTCAGGCACCATACGACCTCCCTATCGTAGGGCGTTGAACTCATTGAGTTGACGCTCAATGAATTCCTCTGAAAGGTACCTCTCTCAAAACCGTTCCTCGAACAAATCCCATGAAATTTCCTCGACGACCATGTTCAGCTATGGTAAGAGCGTCTTCCACCATAGAAGAGCCCTCCCCTTTAGTTGAAAGACCGTCATGCAGACCTTCATGTTGGAGGTATAATCACGAAGTGTGAAGCACATCGTCATGTTCTCCAACCATGCCTCGGCGGCTGCACCATCCGGGGCACCAAAGAAATCGGGAAATTTGACCTTCTCGAGTTCACGGTGAATGTGACTAGTAACGGCTGGTACGCATGGCAGAACCTCAGCGAGTGCCAGCGCTCTGGCCTCATATCTATCTAAATGGTTGATCAGTGCCTCAGACATGTGCTGAAAAGATCTCATCATTCCGACTACATCGCCAACTGCTATCTTCTTCTATTCGAGAACCTGCTCATCTCCCTGGGGGTTAGACCCCTCAAGCATGGATGCTACTGGGGGCGTCGTGCCTTCTCCCCTAGCACCCCGTCTTCTACCTCCGCGACATCCTCTAACCATGATTACCTGCATGCACACAATCAACTTGATTAGCAACAGTATAATCAAATCATGTCAACGGAAGTCGTAGCTATCCCAAGTCGTGGGTTGAACCCCGCTCTGATACCATATGAAGCAGACCTCCCGTTCGTCACGACATCAACCTCTCATAATAAGTGCAATTTTTTTTTTTTGTGTGCGTGTGTGTACAAGGGTAATAAGGACATTATAATTTGTGTCGCAACATGAAGAAGAACATGACGCATGCAACTGCAACAACAACATGACGACCTAGGATGCACATCAAGCATCTGAAAGAAATAAAAGACAATCAACTGGCAAATATAATAAAAATAAGACTGACTACCCATCTGTCCTACCCTGCAATGGTTAGGACCTCCAAGACACATAAGCAATGCTCAAGCCCAGGTTCCCATCAATTTTAACCATTTAAGGTCTCAGGGCGACTGTTCTGAGGAACATGGAGGTGTCTACATCTCGCCCGACATAATCTAGACCAACTAAATATGCTAAGAAAATAACATCAACGATGTTTAATGCGCGATAGTGTTCCTTAAATCAGTCGGACATCACACCAATTCCAGTGCACAAGAGAATTCGATTACTAATCCATCAGTAAGATCAACAAATTACCCTTTTAGTGGCAGATGAAGTAACTACCCCAAGACCGCCCATATAGTCATGGTGCAAATAAAATAATCTCCTATGAATCATCAATCCGTTACGCAATATTTAAGGACAATTAGCAAGAGAATAATACATGAAGAGTAACAAGAACACAAGAGCATAATATGATTGAATTGATATAATTCTATTCTAATTATGATTAGTAACTTGTTAAGATCAGGTTCATTCAAGTCAAGCATCACTTATCAAGTGATTCAACTCATGTAACATGTACAACTCCTATGTAGCTCACTAGGTAAAATAAAGAAATGAATCGTCTTACTCAAGTGATAAATTAGGAATTTAATACCAATTCCATATCCACAAGTTTATTATTTTTCTCAAGGTAATAATAAAGGACCAAACTTAATGAGCAATTAATGGAAGTAAAAGCTGCTTTATTCATCTACTAAAAGAATTAAAGGATCAATAGCTTTTAACAACACAAGACTTCAAGGCTAAATTACAACCCTATTCCAAGGTATCATAAGGTGGTCCCAATCCTTTAAGTAGTACATAAAGGTATCAATGCCACCTTACACATCCAATTATAAGGTATAAGGGATTCAATCATAATGAGAATAGGGAGGATCCCATTCACTAACAACATATTATCATATTGTACTTGGCTTTAAAGGACATCACAATTCATACATTATCACATAGAAGTAAAATTCTCATCATATCGTCCTATACTAATGATATTGGAGTCGTTACACATGCCTGAATTGGCAAAGACAAATGCACAGAGAACACCCTTCACAGACTGCTGAGGTGAAGGTTATAATAAAATCAATTCGAGAGGTGGCATTTATTCCAGCAATGAACCCAGGTACAAATCGCCCCCGGGAAATGATTATAGACATGGATTCGTTGACCAAGAAAGCTTATTAAGGATGGTGGGTAAACATGGCGAAAACAGTATTCAATCTGGATACTATCTGCCCTTTGGGTAATTAGATTCCCTGTACATTAATCTGAATAGTAGCGAAATGGGGAAAGGTGAGTAGGAGGGGGATAGATCTTGCAAGGGAATCCGCAACTCGTCGAGACCCAAGAGCAGGAACTCCGTCAAAATCTGTGTAACCAATGAAAATCGGGGTCGACTAGAACAAAAAAGGGGTTTGCTGGTACAAGAAACATGAGTGATAACTGAAGGGAGGGCGAGTACCTCAGCGTGATCCAACGCAAGCCAGGGCAGAGAACACACTACCGGCGAATTTGTGGTAGGCAGTCGGATACAGCCAAAAATGTAAAAAAAATAAATCGAGGGCAGTCCGAAACAAGTTCAAGCCAAGCTAACACAGAGGAAAAATTTACACAGTTAACCACATAACACAGTGCAAGGAGACTCGAGGTTTAAAGTGAAAGCTAGGTCAATAAATCGAAGGATGTACCATTATTATTTTATTTAAATTCTGTCTGAGGAAAAAGCGGAGATGCATGCCCAGCAGAAGAAGAACGCTGGGCATAAAGCCTTCAATTATAAAAATGCAGAACCAATAAAAAAAATTTATGTACAGACACACCGAGAGGGGGGGGGTTTACAACTCTTCTGTTAACATATCAGAAAATTGCTAAACAACATTCCAGTAAAGAAAAATGCTCCCATTCAATCGCAGACAACTACTTCCAGCCATATTACGGTTTGATAAAAAAAAAATCGCACAAAAACCTCCAGCCATGAAACAATTTCAATCTAATTTCAGATGAAACTTTAATAAGTTTATCCAATCCATTTTCAATCAACAAGCCAACCAGGCATAAGTCTTAAGCAATCTACTCTACAAAATTAAAGAGCGTACCTTTGGCTGATCACCCGCTTCGAATGACGTCCGCGCGCTCCGTGCCACTCCCGTGCGCCGACTGTTGAGACCTCACCGGTACCTCCCAGCCAACAATAGGGGTACTCTACTTCCCCCTTATCTCCTCGAGCCGCAAAGGGGCCACACACTATCCAGATGATATGTCTAGCTCCCAGCTCGCCTCGCAAGGCCGAGCTACCACTCCTCTCCGAGCTGAGAAATCCCAACTCCCACAAGTAAATCAGTCAAGTCACTATTCTTGCACCGTAACGTTACGCTAACAACCGATCCCCTTCTTCCTTCTTCTTCCTCTCTTTTATAGAGTTTTAGAACTTCCAAACTTTTCCTAAATCTCATTTAATTTAAGTTTTAATAAAAATCTTCTAAAAATTCTCCTTTGTACAAGTGTCATTCATCCCCCACATTCCTCCAATAATTATTTTCTTTAATTTATTAATTTGTCTTATTTCCCTTACCCACCTAGAGTTACTCCTAAATTTATTCCTAGGTGTCCCTAGATTCCCTTACAGGTTTTAAAAGCTTTCCCTAAAATGAAATTGCTTAATCAGTTTAAAATTAGAAGGTTCTTAAATTGCAGATTCTTTACCAAGTTGGTTTCCCGCTTTTTACCATGAGTTCCCCTCTTTCCCTTTTTAAGTTACCTCCATTCCCTAGTTTCCTAAATGTTATAATTTCCCTCTTTCCCCTTTTTATTACAGCTAAAAACGAGAGTTGCAATTTAACCCCTTTTCCCTTTTATTATTAATTCAACATCTTTTTAAACTATCAAAATTAAAAATAATTAATTTCTTCTTTATATTTTATATCCACAACTTTTAATTAATTTCTTACTCTCTTCATTTTACCCCAAAAATTTATGAAGACGAAAATTATTACTTAAATGGTTTTTATTTAAATTTTACTATTTTAAATTTTTATAGATGTTTTCTCAAGGGTAGACAAAATTTTTACCCCTAGCGAAGTTTTAGACTTAGAACATAGATTCTGAGCTGGGCGACATTTAATTAGGGAAGTTGTTTTAAAAATTCTTAATGTGTTAATTGTCTTAGGTCCATCTAGGTTCATACCTCCATCATCATCAATGCGACGTGCCCTTCAGGACGCACTACATGCTAAAAGGGTGCCACTCACCTCTTTTGTTTCTTTTGTGTGAAGTGCCCTTCAAGACGCACCACGTGCTTCAAGGGTGCCACTCGCCTCTTGACTGATTGGTAGACATCAATAACCCCTAGAGTCAACACTCTGCCAGGTGAACTTGTGGGAGACTAAGGGATTCTAAGGAATAAGGCCCCTGCCTTATTGCACACCCCTTAGAATCATCATGGGCGACTGTCGCAGTCTTCCCTCGCAGCATCGTGGGTCCTCTCGAACTAGGTAATCGTTAACCTACAGTTTGAACCATGGCGGGAGTGATAGTAGGCTATGGCATGGCTTTTGTCCACACCTCTCCCTCAACCTATCTGGTAGTCGTGTGTGACCCCTTTACTCCATATGTGAGTTTGGTTAGCAAGCTATCATCAGCCTGCATCATCAACAAATCATGTCAAACATATCCACATCATATCATCTAATCAAATTTACTAATATCACAGTAAATCAATCAAACCCCAATAGCACACTCCCTGACTCGATCCAGAGTCCAAGGGGTTCCATCGATGCCTCTGCATCCTCAAGGTCCAAAACCCTGCACACTTAGTAAAACCGAGTCAATAGCACCTGTCTATGTCAATGTAGTAAAACATCATGTCATCTACCATAACTCATCATAATCAAAGTCAAATGTTTTAATATCATAATAATCTGGATCACTTGCGAGCAAGTGTCCTCAAAGAATAAGTTCGCTCAGTGCGCCAGAGCAGGATGTTACAAAGTGGAGTGAGACTACCATCATGCTTTTGTAATGCCTATGCGTAACACATGCTAATGTTCATTCATGTGTCTAGACATGTTTGGATTTAATAGGCTACTAAATTATAGATCCACGAATCCAATAGTTTGCCCTACAATTTTCCATCATATTTGGGAAACAAAATTTTGGTATCAATCTAAAAGAGTGGAGTAAGAGCCCTAGTTTGGTGATCTACGGATTTTGTGAGTGAACTAGCCAATTCTAAAACTATGTTGGAGATATTGGACTCGTATTCATCAAAAGAGAGATCTTAGCATGCAAGCATTGTGTGAAAGAGATGTTAACAATGCAATGTGTTATTAAGAAGGTCTGAATACTAAACCAAAAGATCCATTGTGATGTGGAGGGGACCTTAGTCCCTTATAGATTTCTTTCACCACCAACACAAAGAAACAAACCAACCCACAAACGACAGAGAAGAAGAGCCTTTAAAATTTACATGAGACAACAACTCTAAGCATAGTAAATTACATAGATACATCAATTAAAACATCACATAAGATAGATAAATTTTTCTTCATAAAACCAACTCAACATTCATTTATATTAACCTCAAAAAAATTATGAAATTTATATCATAGGTCACTATGGGATTTCCTCTTCAAAGTTTACAAGTGGGCTCTAAATCCCTTCACATTTTTATATTACAAAGCCTATTGGTCTCAATCTCAACCCGATGATTTTTGAAAGAAAATTATTCTTTTCCCATGGTTGCTACCCCATCTTTCTTCAATTCTTAAACATTCTTAAACTCTTCTCTTTAATTTTCTGTGATCCTCTTCTTTTTTTTCATCTGTTCTTTTTCCCAAATTCTCTTTCCTCCTTTCATTTCTTCTCCTACAGCTCCTTAGTCCTTTTCTATGATGCTCTTCTTTTTTTTCATCTGTTCTTTTTCCCAAATTCTCTTTCCTCCTTTCATTTCTTCTCCTACTCCTCCTTAGTCCTTTATTCTCTCTTCCTTATTCCTCTTCTATTGTGTTCCTCCTATCTCCATCTGTCTTATTCCTTCGTGAGCTCTCTTATTCCTTATGTGCCTTCTTCTCCCTTCTCCTTACACTTGCCATATCCTTACACTTCGTTGACTCTATTCATTCCATTGAGTAGAGTTCCTTTAATATCCTTTTTAATTCGTGTCAATTCTCTCCTTCATTATCTTATTCTCCTTCCCAAGAGGGGTCCCTTCTCACATAATAGAATGATTGCATGGTGTGAGAGGTAATCCACGATTAACACTGCCAATCGTCTCGATATTTTTCTAACTTAATTAATTTAACCTTGGGCCCATCGTTAATTAAATTAAAAGCACTAGAGGATGGTCTTTCCACCTATCAAGAAAACAACCTAGACTTCAAGTGGTCTCAACTATCAACTCTTCAAATAATTAAAAACTATGAAAGTAGATCCCTAAGGTAAGTTGGACAGTTGGATCATAAAAGGTAGATCGAACAAGGGAGATCCCATCGAAAAACCAGAAGACACATTCTCAAACGTAGACTGACAGATGATGGGCTGATCAACAATGTCAACTTTCTCGTGGGATTTCCTGAACAAAATATCTACTCCAGACTTGAAACCCTACAGGTCAGATTTGAACATTCGCGGTAAATGAATTGGTGGCTCACAATCCATGGAAATTTTCATATGTGCCAACGCTCATAAGAACATCTTCACCATTGGAAAATTGAGTGCTAATATAATGGCTTACAATGCATTGGTGGCCTGAAAACTTTATGTAGGAAGATTCAGGCATTGGGGAATAAAAGGGAGATATTAGGAAAGATGCTCATGCATCAGTCTCTCTAGGTAAATAGAAAGCATGGCCACTTGCTGAGTACCTATATTACAGCTGAAAATTCTACAGTTGCTTAATGATGCATATGTTTTTTCATAAACCAGGCAAGCAATTTAAGTCCTTTCTTTCTATTTCTTCATCTCCAGACCTGGGACCCTGCACATCATCTTTTCTTCATCTTCACCGTCTTCAACATTCCTAACATCTTCTCAAGCCTATAGCCACCATGAACCCTTAATTCTCTTCTCATAGGGCCTTTGTCACAATCCTCAACATTTTTACTTGTAGTGTGGATATAATCATATCCCACTTACTGTCGTCATCATTTTCTTCATTGATACTGATTTGTCAAATAACCTCCTGCCACATCAACAACGGCATAAAAGATCTTATCTTTGCAAGATAAGAATTTTTTCAACAGATTCTTCTCCCAAATTATCTTTCTTAAAGGTAGGATCATAGTCTACTTTCTATTCATCTTCTATATCATTATCCTGAACACATAGACAATATCTTATAGTTTGCAGCATAAAAAAATTCAACAGATTCTTCTCCCAAAATACATCATTATCCTGAACACATAGACAATATCTTATCCTTTGCAGCATAAGAATTTTTTCAACAGATTCTTCTCCCAAAATACCTTTCTTAAAGCTAGGAAAATAGTCTACTTTCAATTCATCTTCTACATCATTATCATGAACACATTCGATTGACTTATAATAACCAACATGGTTGTTCTTTTCATTAATAAATTAATAAATTTTATATTCACATAAATTTTGTTATCTATATTTATAAATTTTAAAATTTGCTTATCTTCTTCAATTCTTATACTTACATTCAATCTGTTATAACTTTAATATTTCCATCAACACCAACACATTTGACACTACCAATATCTTTTTTCATGCATTAATCATCATTCCCTTCACCCTCTTTAATGTCATTTATATCAACATATAATCTATCCTCTAACTTTTTCAACTTTTAAATTGCCTTCATATTCAATGCATTTTATTTGTCTCGTGTTCTTTGGAAATTTCAACACATCATTATGTGAGTTTTTTTTTATTGTCTTCTAAATTTCTAATACTATTGTCAACACTTTCAACACAAAAACCTAAATGGTTAAATAAAACAAGGTCTTCCTCATGTTCTCTTTTACTTCTGCAAACTTTTGGAGGTTGATTTACCGCACTTGAAACCTTCAAAGTTTCCTTCTCTCCATCTATATCTTCTACTATAGCCATAACATCCTTTTCATCCTCTTTTACTATTGCCAAGGAAGTCTTTATATCCATAAGTTCATTTTCATCATCAATATGGACTCCTCCTTCATAGTTATCCATGTTGTCCTCCATAGTTATCCACCTCCCTGGTAGAAGAGTCCTTACACACAAACTTATCATAGTTGCTTCTTATGTCTACCTTCAACTTCTACAATTTTAAAAGTCCTTACACACACACTTATCATTGTTGTTTCTTATGTCTACCTTCACCTTCTACAATTTTCAAAGTTACTGTCCTTTCAATTTCTTCAATTTTCTTTGCACCATTCATCACTATTGCAATTTCTTCATTTTCAATTGCTACAACTATAGACTCATCATCCCCATTATTTACAACCATAAGTGTGTTGTATTCTCCATTCATAATTTCTTCCATTAATTTCATATCCTTATTGATTTCAATTATTTCTTCTTCAATAATAAATTATTCATCACATCTCACCTCAAATTCAATTTATTTTACCTATTCATTCATTTGCTTGGATTACTCTTTCATATCCTCTTTATGAGCTACCATTTCTTCTACAAAATCTTTTTCAAATACATGTTCATTAGTTTCAATTACAACGTCAAGAATGTTGTCCAAATCTTCTAATTCTTCATTAAATTTCACTTCAAGGTCATCACACCATTGCCCTCTTTGTCACATGTAACATCAACATGATTTCTTTCTCTAAGTTTTGTACGTGCACATGCACAAACATTAAAGTCATCAAACAAAAGAATTTCCTCCATGAGTATGTCTATAAAGATTCTTCTTTTCCAACTTCATGGTAAATGACTTTAATATAATCATCATCATAATCATGTTCCCTCCAAATTTTGTTTAGTATCTTAAAATTCATCATATTCTTCATCATCTACCTCATTTTGTGTGAGGTTTTCATCCATTCTTTGTTCTGATTATCATGCACATCAAATTCATTACATGGAAAGGCTTTTATGGTTTCTTTAGAATTTCCAACCTTTTCTTGATTAGTTCTCATGTAGCTGAAACTTCATTCTCACTCCAAGTCCTTTTCGTTTTTAGTAATTTCCTACAACTTTATTTAAGAAAGGGTTTCCATAATCCCTTGTGTTTCTTGCAAATCTTCTAAATTATCTACTATTTTTTTCATGCATTCACTATCATAGGCCTTTTTCTCATAGGGATTTATTTTGTTGAAATTCCAGTTTTTAATTCTTGTTTTATAAACCATTTGTGCACCTACTCAATGTGCAACTTTTTCTTTTTATTCTAAAACTCTACCCAACCTCAATATTGAAGTTGTCTTCTCAAATACCAACTATTCTTCTTCACTTAAATCATGACTCAATTGTTCTACCCACCTTAAACTCTTGCTAGAACTATCATCTTCTTCAATCTTCTCAAACTTCTACGGACAACTCTACCTACAATTACTAGTGGAATTGTGGTTATCTTCTATAGAGCATCCACCCAACTATAGTTGGAGGTGTCTTCCAATATTGACTTGTAGAATTCAAATATGTCAATAATTCTTCCAACTCACAATGGGGTTTCCTTTTCCTTCACTACATACAAGTTCAAATTTTCTCAACAACATCTACCCAACCATACTTGAGGTATTCTTCTTCAAGATGATAAAACTTATTCTGTAAGATACAATTGCTCTAATACCATTACTCATATACTCAGGACCTTCCAGAAATTTCTTTCACCACTAACACAAAGACACAAACCAACCCACATATATGAACAAAAGAGAACAATAGGCTCTCAAATTAACATGAGATAACAACATCACATAAGATAAAATTTTCATAAAATTTACTCAATAGTCCTCTATATTAACTTCAGAAATTTTCTGAAATTTACATTATAGACCACTAATGGCTTTTTCCTTTACAATTTACAACTGGGCTCTAAGTCCCTTCAAATTTTCAGATCAGTTTCAACCAGGCATACCAGCTTCATATATAATATCTGAAAATAAAACATTATTTTCACATAGTTGCTATTCCATCTTTTTTCATCCACAGTTCTTAAAATTTCAATTTTTCTCGGATCCTCTTCTCTTTTCTCCCTTACTTTCTTTTTGCATTTCTTTTTTTTCTTTTTATTCCTCTTCTATTTTATTCCTCTTCTATTTTATCTTTTTCATGCATTCCCCCTATCTCGAGCTCTCTTTGTTATCTTTTTCATGCATGAGCTCTCTCGTTCCTTATGTGCCTTCTTCCCCTTGTCCGTGCGCAGCTCTCACTCTCTTCATTCATTCAAGAGACTTCCTCTCCTTTCTTCCTCCGTTCATTTTATATCTCTCCTCTATTTTCTCATTCTTCTTCTTAAGAGAGGAGAGGCCCCTCCTTGCGCAATAGAATGATCCCACGGTGTGAGAGGGAATCCACGATTAGCGCTTCCACTCCTCCCCATATATACCTAGTTTAATTAGTTTAACCTTGCCACAGTTAATGAAATTAAAAGCATGGATGGATCGTAAGATGTAGATTGGACGATGGGGATCCCATGGACAATCCTAATGAAAAAAGACCCCCGCTCAAACATATACCCATGGATGATGGGATGATGAATGTCATCAACTTTTTCATGGGATTCCCTCAACAGAATCTTCGCTCTAGACCTGAAACCCTGCGGGCCAGATATGACTATTCACAGTAAATGAATGGACGACTGACAATCCATCGACGTTTTCACATTTTACGACCCCCGCGAGAACATGTATGTGGTTGGATGATTGACTGCTGATCTGACAGCTTACAATGCATAGGTGGCCAGAACAACTTCTGCACGAAACTTTGAGTGTCGTGGAAGGACAGGGAGATCGTAGCAACGATGCTCTTGCATCACCTAGGCTGAAGAGCTCGCTGTGGGAAAATGCCAAAGAATCCGATGGATAAAGAGGGAGTGGCTAGGTTGGGAAGTCCGCCTCCAAGATCACAAAACTATAGTAGAGATGAGTACTAGGGCAACAAGATGCATGACCAGATCTACAAGAGGTGGCATCTAGGGTGAGAGGGTGGTCAAAAAAACATTGAAACCATAGTTACTAAATTCAGTTGAATTGGTCAAAAAAAAATTGGAAATTTGAGGTTACCATTGTGGATTAATATGGAAATTTGAATTCAATACATCGTTTAATACATCTTGAGTGGGTTTAATGGTTAAAAATATGTATTTCCTCTTAAAAAGTTGCAAGTTCAAATTCAAAAGGGGGTAGGGTATGTATACCTCAGTAGACTTTATCAATCAAATGATTGGGTTGAAGAGCGAGAAATCTCAATTCATCCGACTAAAAAACCCTAGCTCATGCTGAGTCTCGATTTGGTCTGAGTTATTATCAAGAAGGTCAAAGTGTCAACCCGTCCTGCTAGGGCACACCAACCAGAGGATATTGTGAAGGTAAGGTGAAACCCCGTTTCATTAGGGGTTTCTTTCAACCGGAGTTAAGGAGACGGGCTAAACCGTAGAGGGGGTCCAAGATGCAGAGGACACAGAACAATATTTTAACATTATTTTCCGACATTGTGCAAGAGAGTTTTCATGGATCCTTCATTGTTGCTAGTTTTTTGGTTTCATTAAATTTATATATAAAATAAATAAAATATGAAAGAAAAACTTCCAGAAAAAGAGATCAAACAACTAAATACAGAAATGAAAATAAAGAATGCTTGTCTCCTTTCCCTTAAAATGTCAAATTGAACATTATTCTCCTTAAATGTTAAATCAATTTTCTTCCAAGATAAATGGGAAATGAATAATTGTGCTCAGCACTAGCTTTGCCTTGAGTTGCTGGAAGCTCATAAAAGGTTTCTCAAGCCCTTCATGTTTGAAAGTGTTTCCTTTATACTTAACAAATTTCCATTCTCATGCAAAACTATGCTCTTTGTTGTAGCATTTATAACATGATTGAAAACAATTTTTGAGACTTTTTTAAGGTTTTGAATATGATGATTGTCTATTTCAATTTTCTAAAATTTTGAAAAAATAATATGTTTGAGTATTTGTAAGATGTATACTTTCTAATTTTTTTGTATTGAATTTTAAACAGTCCATTTTTTTTTCATATAAAATCCAATTTGAATCTGAATTAAAATTCAAACTTGGTGACTATGATTGAAACTGAGTATTTGGACGCTAATCCAAGATAACTATAGATCTACAAATTGTTGAAAACCTGGGTGAGAGGGCAGCATCTAGAAAAACAAATCTTAGATAGAAGATGTCTGTCGTGGGAGTGCAAAAAAAAGCTAAATGTTGTATGGAAGTTGGGTGGGCAGTGAGCCAATGAACCAGATTCAAATGAGAAAGGACGTATGAATTTTAGGTTGCAATACCAAATGATAAAGGGCAAAGGTGCTTTAGAAATGAAAAATGAAAAAATTAAAATAAAGTCCAGAAAAAACGAATCATAAATAGAAAAAATAAATTAAATTAAATTAAAAAAAGAGAAATTAAAACATAATTCTTCTCCATATTCACGGTACAGTAACTTTTTAAATTTATAACGGACCGATTTACATTTACTGCTTGACATAATCGATCTCTAAACTATACATGCATGGAGTTCAAAAGTTAAATGAAATAATATATTATGTATATGCACGCAACTCACAAGGTGAGAGATGCAACTCCCTAACAAACTGTGCTAAAGAAGCACCCTCATGGGAGGTGCGCTCCTAATGATTTCCATTCTTGGGAAGTGTGCCTCAATGTGGCCCATCACTCACGCTGCTTCAAGTAGGGTCCTTCAGGAACCTAAGAAATAAATAAAAACGGCATGCCATCACAAAATTTTGATATATTATTGAAATATTATAAAGTTTAATAAATCTACTCAAAACTATCAAACAATAGTAATTTAAGCTAAACATAATAATTACTATTCTTATTTGATGGCACCTTAGGATTCTAAATAGCATTTAATTATGAGTAAAAGCAAGTGAAAAGAAGCCAAATTTTGGAGGTGGACAAAGGAGAAGAAAAAATAATAGTGTTTACAAATTAGATCGGTCTAGTATAGCCTTCATTATTCAATTGAACTATAAATCCTAAAAGTTTTAATAGTAAATGTTAACAATTCTCACTCAAAACAGTTAGTATTGTAGAGAATACCAAATATGTAAAAGGGGATTGGAATTTGAAAGAGAAAGCGAACTAAAAATTATTTACCCTATGTATTAAGTGGGTTGTGGCTGATCGTTGTCAACTTCCTTTGATGAGAAACCAGAGGTATAGTTTCCAGCAAGAGAATGCCACGACGCACCCAATACTTGTGTAGGATAACGTTCACATTGATATTGTCCTTCCACGTCGGGGCACTGAAGAATTTTTTTTTCATAGCCATGGCATGGAAGAGGAACCCCATTTCGTTAGTTAAAACCTCCACAAACAAACTATTCACATGATTCATAAGTATGCAAGAATAACGAACATATCAGATGCCTCAATTTTAAACTTGCCTTTTCGTGCAACGACTTGTTTATTTCCTCTAACAATTGTTCCTGCATAAATTTCCATTGGATGAACCTTTAGAAACTCGTATGGTCTGAAGCATTTAAATTCATACTTTTGAATATTATTAATTACAGTAGTAAGGATACACATCCACTTTTCATTGTAAATAGAAAACTTCACATTACATTTTTAATGTCCACAAGAATATTTATAGAAGTTAGGAGATTGAGTATGTGTGTGTTCGTATTTTATTTAATAATAATTTGGAATAGTTATCATTTAAGATGACTTAGGTACAAGTTTTAGCTAACTTGTTGTCATCTTATAAAGTGTATTTCTGGTAAGTAGCCTAAGCCACAATTACATGCTTGAGGATGAAGATGAAGTTTAATCTTGGATTTTCAGTCGAGTTGATTATTTCTCTTTTGTTTTTTTATATTTATAATAATGATTGAATATGATAGAGGAGAATGATGATGTAATAGGGAAGGGAAGTTTTAAAATGAGGAATCAAACTATTTCTATATTTATGATCATGATTGAACATGATAGAGGACAATGATGATGTGACATGGAAGTTAAGTTTTTTAAATAAAGGATTAAAATATATTCAAGGAATGAGGGTACTAGATCAAGGTATGAGGTATGAGGTCCTATTAGAGCCTAGATATGGAGAGTCTTATAAATAAATCATGTCATGGTGTGCTCTAATGGGAACATGTACCACTACCATAATAGAATGGGGATTAGTTAAAAATATTCTGACTTTTCAATGCACCTCCTTTATTTTGTTGAGATTGAACCTTGATCATGGAGAAGAAAGGAAAGCATGAGAAAGATCTATATTCTTCCACTATAACAAATCATCTCAAGCCCACTTTCTTAGATGGTCAAGATGGAATCCTTGAATTCCCCTTATATAAGGAGGGTTTATTAAGAAAGTACTCTTATGAGCCCTCGAGGATATATTTTATTATAATTATTTCCCTTGGCTTCTATTAGAAGAGTATAGTTGTGGTAATGTGATGGGGGATGATTATGTGGAGGAGGTTTATAGTTTGGAAACAATATTTTTGAAGGAAGATAAAAAAGGAGGATCCTCTCCATTAGATCAAAGAGGTAGTGGAAATCTTAACAAAATCCTTTATATAAATGATGGAAAGAAATAGAAGAATCCTAAGTGTATTAAGGAAAATGAAGGAGGAGGTGATTCTAGCGGTCCATCAAGGATTAATATCCAAAATTGTTTCTCAATACACCGAGTCAACCTAAAGTAGAAGTTGGTTCCATGCTAAACACATCTCATAAAATTTGTTGAAGTGGAGTGAAATCTGATATTTTAGGGTCTAATACTAGGGATTACATGATTGATAGGGGTTTACTAATATTTGTCTTCAAGAGTATAACCAACATAGAGAGATGATTATGCCTAGAGTTTTATGGTTCCAAGGGACATATCAAGTCATGTTATATGTTGTCACCCAAATTTTTGGGGTAAATATTGTGCATGCGCACAAATGCATGCACTACATTTTTGCATGCACATTCACATCTATGTGATTTCCAATATGCACACCAAAAATCAAGAAGATATTGCATGCATATAGAAATCAATAAGATCTTTGGGAATATTCTTGAATGATTAACTCAGGTGGAACGAGAGATCGTGGAACAATTAAGGGATGAGCTGGAAAGTTAGTTAAGACTTGTATGACTCCAAAGAGGCTATGTGGACTGCATGCAGGTGGCAGAAGCATGCATGATTGATAGTCAACAGAGCGAGTGTAGCATAGTTGAAAGTGACAGAGCGCTAGAAGAGAGAAGGAAAAAAAAAGGCAAGGGTGATGACACATAGAAGGTGGTTTTTAATTCAAGGAAAATAGTTCACTCTGATTTCTATCGGTACGGATTTTTGAGAATGTTCTTGCATGAGTCTAGTTGTGATTATGGTATTGTATGTAGATGGAAGAAGTTTTGTATGATGTATGTAATATAATCAACCTAGTAGTACATGCAAAGTCTAAGAGAAAGGACATGGATCCTTGTAATGTATTGCTGATAGAATGTATAAGAGCATAGAGAAATATTTTTAATGAGTTATGAGTCTCTTAGTCCATGTATGCTATTGTGTGAATGGAGATACAAGTAGTCCTATCATTTACTGTGTTGATTTTATTTTCAATGAATGTATATGTAATGTTACATGTTAATCTTTAATTATATTGCAATCAAATGTGTGAATGTTAGCCCAAGTGGATTCCCTGTATAATTTATCCCTTCATCACCAACACAATACCAGATGGTCTCTTTGATTCTCATGACATCTCAAGTGAGACCTTATTCAGTATTCAACAGAGGATTGATATGCTAAATCCTTGGTATTTTTTGTTGGTCAACTCTGGATGATCCCTGGGTCATCAACCCCCCACTGTTAGGGAGGAAGCACACAAGTGAGAAAACAAATGGTTCCATTGCTAAGACATGAAGGTTTTGTATTACATTATGAAGGTAGAGAATGAGGTGGTATCCATCTCGAGAGGAAATACAATACTAGTTGATTGTAAAAGAATATGAGCTTGCTTGATGAGAGACTTAAGGTTTGATCACCAATATGGAACATTCGAAGAAGAGGTATATCTAGACCGACTTGCATGAGATTTTCTTTATGAGTTTCCATGTTTGTTGTATGAATGATTGAAGAGGAGGAATGCTACTAATAGTGCTTTGAGGCCTTAAGAACCACTGTTCTAGGACCAGACTACAATCAATAGTCTGAAAGCATTGGATAATAAGTGGGCTCACGCAATTGATTTTTGTTTTTCTTGAGTGAAAGAAGGCTATATTATTGAGTTTTCTATGGAATATAGTGATTCTTTCAGGAAAGATGAAATAAATCTTGTTGAAAGTCCTTAGAAAAGTATTCTAGAAGAAATCCTGCTATGGAATAAGATGTTATTCGTAGAGAATGGATTGATGCACATGGAGCGTGATAGGATGGATAAGTAGAATCCCATAGCACTAAGGGGGGATGAAAAGAAGGTGGAAAAGAGAAAGAAGAGATGGATCCACTAAGAGGATCCAAAATATGTTAATATGAGGTGAGGGAAAGGATGGACCCAGAGGAGAAGATAAGAGAAGGATTTGAAAGATACACAAGAAGAGTTGAGCTAAGGATGAAAGAAAAATGGAGGAGCGGAAGGAAGATAGAAAGGGGTGTGAGATGAGGGATCATGCCTAGAATTAAGAGGAAGGAAACTACACTCGGAGGAAGTACGTGAGAGATTATTGTGTCGGAGTGGAGCACATATAAAGATAGGTGGGAGAAGAGGTGCAACGTTAGGAGTAGGGTATCTAGTGAAGATACCAGAAGTAGTAGTATTAGGGAAGATACGACAAATTCCAACCCCCTTGGTTGTTGTGAGGTGCTGAGAGGAGGGGAGGAGGAGTTAGCGATAGTATATGGTATTGTGTGGTTGCAAGTAGGAAACTCTCTTGGTTTCCTCACAATAAATTATGGATGAAGATGGAGACCTCACCCCCCTTGGACCACCCACATTGTGCATTTGTAATCAATAAGAAAGAAAAATAGACAACACAATGATAGGAGTAGAAGGAGGAGTAGGAGAAGAAAGGAGAGATGATACGAGTGAATAAGAAGATGAAGTGAACAATCCTCCACAAGGAATATTATCGAATCATGTTATATGTTGCGACCCAGAGTTTTGGGGTAAATATTGTGCACACAAAATTTCACACAATATATTTGTGTGTGCACATTAGTAGCTGAACAATGGATGAAATAAGGCATGCGTGCCAGTCCAATTTCTACTATGCATGCCAGAAATCAAGAAGATACTACATGCATTCTAGGATTAAGAAGAAGATATTTGGGAATCTTATCAAATGATTAGCTCAGGAAACACTAGATATAGTTGAACAATTAAGGGATGAGATGACGAGTTAGTTAAGACTTCCACAGCTCCAAGGAGACCATGTGAACTACATGCAAGTGGCAGAAGCAATGAGGACTGACAATCAACAAAGTGAGTGGAGCAGATATGAAAGTAACAAAGTGTCATAGAAGATAAGGAAGCAAAGAGGGAGCAAGGACGAAACATATAAGGTTGTTGTTCATTCACGGAAAACAGTTTTCTTTGAGTTTTCTCTATCCATATTTTGGAGAATGTTCTTGCATGAGTCTAGTTGTGATTATGGTTTTGTATGTAGTTGGTCCTAGTTTTTTATGAAGTTTGTAATAGGGTCAACCTATTTTTATATACAGAGTCCAAGAGAAAGAGCATGGTGCCTTGTAATGTATTTCTTATGGAATGTATGAGAGTGAAAGGTGTTGTTGTTGATTAGTTATGAGTCTCTTGGTCCATGTATGCTATTGTGTGAATGGAAATAATATAAGTTGCAGTTAATCCTGTCATTTACTATGTTGATTATGTGTTCAATGAATGTATATGTAATGTTACATGATGTTAATATTTAAATATATTGAAATGGAATGTGTGAATGTCATCCTGAGAGGATTTCCTATATAATTTAACCCTTCATCACCAACACAAGACCAGATGGCCTCTATGATTCTCATGGCATCTCAGGTGATACCTTATTTGGTATTTGACTAAGGATTAATATGTCAATGCCTTCTTTTTTTTTCAACTCTAGATGAAACCCGGGTCATCAACCCCCCAACATTAGGAAGGATGTACATATTAGGAATATATAGGAAATTTCATTAGGAAAGTTTAGATATTCGACCATATAAGGAATAAGATAGGAAAGTTCTTTAGAATGGATGTACAAACCGAAATCATGGAATATACACGAGCCTCTAAAATATTTATAGATCTTTAGGTGGGATAGGGCCTTCCTTATTGAAAATCATCATGGAGAGTGGCTACAACAACTGGATTCATGAGTAAACTAATATTCACTATAGAGGTATCAAATGCAAATCTTAGGGGATTCTAAAGAATGAATGCACCCATTGAAAGGAGGATGTGGAATTTGGTGATCACGATGGGATTTTAAGAAGAAAAACTAGGGACTACTAAATCTCACTAATATTATGTTCATCTTATTTCAAATGAAAAACAAAATCCACAATCCTAGGTCTCTTCACCTCTAAAAAAACAATGGAGTTGGAATGTAGGAAAATCATAAAGCTAGGATAGGTCTAGGATGCATTCGATAATATTTTTCACATTAGGAATTCCTAGATAGAAGATAGCTTCCTTTATATATAAGGGGAGTTACTCTTCAAATTATATAATAAACAAAGGAAAGACCTAAAATACAAAAGAAATCTTATTAACTTGCCTAATCCAATTTTTTAAGAAGAGGATCCTTATGTCAAATGACAAGCCAAGAAGCCTATCTAATCAATAAAAGAGATGATATGTTATGATCAGCATTTGGAGGGTTTCCCTACTCCCTTGTATCTCATAGGTTAATCAAGTCAAATATGCTCAAGTGTCTAACACAATCTCTTGTCGGAGTGGGTATCTGTAGAAACCCTTAAAGTGAAGAATATGAGAGTGCAAGATCTACAATGATAGGTATCTCAATCAAGTCCTTGAAGTGATATTAATAACATTGTATCGCTAAATAAGAAGGACAAGGAATAAGATTTAACAAGCCCCAAGGGGTGGGAAAAAATGATAATCCTATATCGTAGCCTTAAAGGGATTGAATCTACTGATACAAAAGGATTTGATTGTCCAAAAACATAAAGTTGACATTTTATTTAAATCCAAGAAATAGAATGAACAAGGAAGCTAAAAAATCTTTTCTATACAAGTTATTCCTTGGATGGACTTTTGTAAGATAGGTTCCATTTTCAAATCAGGTTATAATTTCATATGATGGAATCATTCATGGAGAAAAATAGATACTATATCCCTGGAATCTAATCTTAAACATTTATTGGAAAATATTGAATAAAGAAAAATGCTTAAATGTTTTTTCCCCCTCGGTGGGTTTAAACTCTTCTATCCTTACTGCAGGTGATTCTCTCAATCTAGTTTTACATTCTTCTAAAGTATAGGGAAATTTATGAGGATACAAATACTCTAAGACTATTTTCAGTGTTATTTCTCATTCCATTCTCTAATGAATTTGGAACCCATTAAAATATCTATGACTTAGATCAATATCACGATGAGGAAATGTTTTCTTAGGAGACAGTATTATAGATTATGTAAAAGGAAAAATAAAAAATTTAGATAATGGACTATTGTATGAATAAGATTAGATGAGCGATCATGCTTTTAGGTGGAATGGAGGGATAAGAAGCCACCTTCCCATTTTAAGTTCAACTCACATTGATTGAAGTGTGAGGAGTATGTCCATATTATCTAGGAGTAATGGGTCAAGTATTATGTTAGTGAAGGACAAGATGTTGTGAGGTATCCAAAACAAACTGATTAAAATTAAAAAATAACAAAATCCTAGTATATTTAGGGATTGCCATGAACTCCTTACTAAAGAGAGAAGAAAATTGAAATAATGCATAAGTATATTCTAGGGATGGTTTGAAAGTTTTGGAGAAGAATCAAAGGTATAGATTGTTTCATTGTATAACTAAAAGGAGTTTTTATTAGATTCTCAAAAAGGTAAATGACATTTTAAAATAAAAGATGAGAAATGCTAATACTAAATTTTTCAATGATATGAAAGTGGGAGAAAAGATTAAAATACTATATGGAAAATCAATATTGAACAAGGGATTGGGATTTCAAGTCATATCAAAGGTTGCAATTAATCACTAGAATAGGCTATCCACTTGGTCAACGAGGAATATTAGTAGACGTCTCCTATAATTTCCAGAGAATGATATATGATGACCATAATTTCTTTATGATACAATATAATTAAAAGGGATGAGTTTATCAAAGTTCTTAAATCCTTTTAGAGGAAACATTTCTAGGGTATTATGGCTACCTAGTAGAGTTATTTTTAGGTTTTTATGATAAGTTGAGTAGGATTTTATTGAACTTTATTGAAGAATCTAGGTCAAAGGTAAAATTATTATATCATTCAACACTACCTTTATAACAAATATACAAAAGGTGGATAACCAATCCTCTTTTGATGAATTTGTACCTATTTCTCCCATTTTTTCTATTGCAAAGGAAAACGCTATGAGATGTAGACCCATTTCATTAGTACAATATTGTATTTAGGGAACAATTTTGTTTTATTCATGATGCAATAGCGGTTGAATAGGGAACACTTCAATGAGTGAAAACATTCATGATGCAATAGCGGTTGAATAGGGAACATTTCAATTAATGAAAACAAAGCAAATTTCTAGGTTTTTTTTAAAGTTAGATTTCTCAAGGCATTTAAAAAAGATAACTAATGGTACATAATACTTTTAATGATGCAATTGAGTTAGATAAATTATTTTATTAATTGGATGGAGGATTTTCTTATAACAATTAATTTACTATTCATGATAAATGTTGTTGTTGTAGGGGTTTTAAATCCTTTACAAGATGTCTCCGAGGTGTAGGACAGTTGGTTGCAAAGTTTGTTGTTAAGGTATTTTGTGATGTTAAGTTACTGGTTCGAAAATTGGGGGGAAAAAAATACAACCAAGTTAAGGGTTGATGTGGCATAGGCCGGATGCGATCCCTTGGCGATTTTGACGGCTTAGATGCCCTTGAATTATGGTTTCTCAATCCACAAGCTAATCCCGCAAGTCATGGACAAACTAGGAAAAAAAAATCCTTCACAAGAGTTAAAACATCGATGTCCTCTTTCACCTCTACTAATCCTACTTCTGATAGAAAATTTAATTAGATTCAAAATCTCTCCCAAAAAAAAATAAAAGAAGAAAGAGTGGAGACATGGCACACAATTTATTCATTGTAAAAAAAAAAGAGTGGAGACATGACACACAATTTATTCATTGCCAATGTCATCCTGTTTGAGAAGGAAACAATTTGATGTATACACAATCTCCCAACTTCTAAATCGCTATCTAAGAGGTGAAATACGCTAGCCTTGAGAAAACATTAACCCCAAAACAAATCCAATAACAAGAAAAATATTAGAATATAAGAGTCTTGAGGAAAAACGATTTAATGTATTATTTTAGCCAACCAACGTTTATGTAGGAATATAATAGGATGACCCAATGATCCACGCATCTAGAGGGTTGATAAAGCAATGATGAAAAGATCCTACACATACACATGACCCAAAGGATAGAAATATGAATATACTTTCTAACCAAATGTTTTAGATGTAAGTCAAACAATAAACAATAACTAAAGTGATTAATATCCCTTTGAAGATTGCATGCGAAGCTAGAGACACTTAGAATGGTCGGTGCATCCTCCTTGGGGAGGATGTTGTATAATTCTGAATCGAGTTTATTGAGCTGGATGTTGATGGTTTGGTGAGAGAATTTCCCATGGGGAGGACACATAGGTTTAATGCTAATGGCGCATCTTCCTTATTGGGGCTATTTGAGTGGCCTACGTCAATTCCTCCTAGTTTAGTCTAAAAGAATCCCTAATTTCCTATTAGTTTAAGAATGAAACTAAATAAAAGGAAAGATGGTAGTGTTGGAACTAATTATTGATGATCTAGAGGTAAGGTGAAGTGTTTATGATGAGCAATTGTAGTTAAGGAGTATTTTGGTAGTGCTACTATTGGAAAATTGAGGAGGAATTATGTCAAGATCGAAGGCTACCTATATCACTGGAGCTAGAAAGAAGTATCGTACCCTAGTTAAGTGAATCCAAAACATAACAATATAGAGATGAAGAAGTGGCCAATTTTTTTTGTCTAGATATGTGGTGATAATTAAGAAGTTAGAGTGTGGTTCCATGTGCGAAAGAAAAATCTATATATCCCATGAATTTTGAAAATTGGTGTTGTAGAATGTGTGAAACTCTAGACTACAAATAGGTACAAACATCCTACTATCCTAATTGTGTGCTAGATGAAACCAACTAAGGTTATGTGTCATAATTGGTTGTTGAAGGAGAGGTACTTGAAACAAGAATGGAGTGTCAGTATGAGCATACTGGATGCTTGAAAGTATAAATATGAGGCAGAAATGTGCCAAGGTAGTGGAGACATTAGGTGTCCTAGATGGAGGGGATGTAATATGAGTTGATGCAGTAATAGTGATAAGGATGTATATCCTAGAAGGTAGGTGATGCTCAAGTTTCAAGGATACCATATCTCATGAGGACCTAGAGTTCAAATGATGTTGGTTGAATGACAGATCCCTAGTCCATGAGTGAATATGTGTAGGCTTTGTGAGTTGGTGTCGACAATAAAATCGTAAAGAAAAAGAGTTTTCTATGACAACATAGAGGACTAAATTGATCTGGATTATTTTCGGCATGAAATGAGAGTGGAGATATAACAAAGAAATGCACAGATATATCGCAGATATCCAATAATATAACATAAATGTATCAGAGATGCAACCATAAACACAGAGATATAGTAATACATGATTTCTATTAATGAAATAAATGTACAGAGACTGTAAAAATACAGAGTGAAAGACTCGCTAGAATGGTGGCATCTTATCTCTGAGAAGAGATGTGACGACTACTTGCATTCACAATAAGATGATTGTTACAATGAGGCTCCAAAGAAATTTTTAACATAAGTAAAATAAAAAACCCTAACCCCGGAAGATGAAAATCCAACAATTTTGTGGACCCCGTTTTGGGTAGTTTGGTGTATCAAATTCCCGGGGGCGTAACTTTTGCATACGATCTTCATTTGGTGCACACGATATATTTTTAGAAAGATCTATCCAAGGACTACAATAATTGGTAGAAATTATTTTTGGACCATGCCAAAAAAACATCATTTAGGGCCTCAAAACGGCTTTGGAAGTTCAAGACCCGAAAAACTGCTAAAAATAGTAAATTACCAAAATTGGCAGAAAACTGTTTTGAGTTAGTTGGAAAAGGTGGGTGGCCACCGATATCGACTTGGATCAATCCGCCCTCCTTAGGAAGCAATGGTCTCCATTGCGTTGAGTGCTCGAGGGAGAAGGAAAAGCGTTTGTTGAATCTGCATCTTGATGAGTTGCTTGCCTTGTTGGGGAAGTTGTGTTGCTTAGCTTGTTGAAGGTTGTCATGAACATGTGGCTGGAAGGGTTGGAACTTTTTAACCAGTCTGGCTACAAGAGATTCTTGTGTGCAGAAGGAATCTTTACACTTTGCTGCAATCATGTCGACCTGCTTCTGTTTGATAGAAGGTGCTTGGACCAAGGCTGTAGTGGTTGCGGTATCCTTCTATTAGCCCTTTGAAAAGATTGTGAAGAAGCTGAATTTTGTAGTATGAGATACTACCTTGCGATAATGTTTAGGTGGGATAGTAGTTGGAACTACCTCTAGTATTATATAGAGATGACCCCCCAAAGTAACAATGACACTACGGGGTCGAGACTCATAAACAACATGGCGTCTCCACATATATGGTTGGCCTAAGAGAACATCACATACATCCAATGGGGAAACATCACATAATACCTCATCCTTAAAAGGACAGATGTTGTATGACAATCGACACTGTTGGCTGACACAAATATATCATCCTTGGTGAAGCCACCCGATGTTGTATGGTGTGGTGTTGTCGAAAATCCCAACTGTTTGACGACCTATGTTGAGATGAGTTTCTTCTGGCTTCCACTATCAAAAATAAAATACGGCGGGGTCCCCTTCACCCACATCTGTGAATGAAAAAGGCACTCCCCCTCTTTAGGATCTGTTGATTCTTCTGGTTGAATTGTTGCGGTCACGACAATAGCAGTGGGGTCTGCGTCGATGATCTGTCTTTTACCAGTATTTTCAGAATCAGATTCTGAATCAGGGTTCAGATCCTTGTCTTTGATCTCGTCCACCAATGACTGTTTTAAGAGACATTCATTGGTGTTGTACCAGGGGATTTTGTGGAAATCGCACCATTTTTCAGTGTCCTTCTTTGTATTCCCATGACCCTTCTTTTCCTGTGGCTTGGATTGGTTTTTGGGAGACTGTTTGTTAGGAATGTCTTTGTGATACTTTGTTTGTTGCGGATTTGCAGACCCAAACTCCCATTTTCTCTGGTGCTTAAATTTATGCTCGATTTTAACAACATATTGATATGCAACATCGAGTGATGAGATGTCCAAAAAATCCATTTCAGTTTGGATGTATCTTTGTAGAGCCCCATGGTATTTCAAAACCAAATGTTGTTCGGAGTCTTTGATACCCAGCTTGGTGCGCAAGGTATTGGTGAACTCCGAAACTTCTTGGCCCCTCTCTTTCCACAGTGTGGTCCATCTCATGTACCAGTCCTCATAGTTGTCAACAGGGTAATACTGTTCCTTTACTGCATCCACAAAAATATCCTAAGTGGGCTCGGACACATATATTCTAGACTCCTTTGTGGAACTTTGATCCCAGTAAGTTTCCCACCAATGTTTGACATGGGGGGGATCTTTAAGGGGCATGGAGGTTATATTTTCCCTCTCGAAAAAATTATGAACAAAGAAAAAACCTTCTAATATATTTAACCATGTGTTTAGGGAATCCACATCTATTTGACCTTCAAATACGAGAATATCAAAATTAACTTGTACCTTGAAAGGAGACGTGCTTCCAAAGTGGTTGTTTAATGAAGATGTGCATGTTTCTATCGACAAGCATTGAAGAATGTGGGAAAAATTATCCATCATTTCGTCCCTGTATCGCATGAAAGCTTGCTCAAGCAACATAATGAGAGGATCGTCTGCTCCGTCATTTTTATTTTCTTCCGCCATAGAGGGTTTATTGGGCATGAGAGAGAGATTGTCTTAAAGAGAGACAAGATCGAGACCCAACTTGTTATACTCGGACCTCGATAGGGACATGCAATGAAAAATGATCAAGAACAACCTGCTCTGATACCACTGATCTGGATTATTTTCGGCACTAAATGAGAGCGGAGATATAAAAAAGAAATACACAGATATATCCACGATATCCAATAATATAACATAAATGTATCAGAGATGCAACCATAAACACAAAGATAAAGTAATACATGATTTCTATTAATGAAAGAAATGTACAAAGACTGTAAAAATACAGAGTGAAAGACTCGCTAGAATGGTGGAAGCTTATCTCTGAGAAAAGATGTGACGGCTACTCGCATTCACAAGAAGATGATTGTTACAATGAGGCTCCAAAGTCATTCTTAACATAAGTAAAATCCAAAACCCTAACCGCGGAAGATGAAAATCCAACAGTTTTGTTGACCCTGTTTTGGGTAGTTTGGTGTATCAACTTCTCGGGGGCGTAACTTTGGCATACAATATCCATTTGGGGTGCACGATAGATCGTTAGAAATATCTACCTGAGGAATACTATAGTTGGCAAAAGTTATCATGATGATATTTTTTGACCGGACCATGCCCAAAAAACATCGTTTAGGGCCTCAAAACGACTCCGGAAGTTCTAGACCTGAAAAACTACTAAAAATAGTAAATTACCAAAATTGCCAGAAAATTGTTTTGAGCCGGTTGGAAATGGTGGGTGGCCACTAATATCCACCTGGATCATAAATAGATTCTTGTTGTATGCTATATATAAATAGGGTGTAGTGTCTATATATATATTGTTTCATTGTAAGTACGATAAGGTTGTCATGATGAAGAGTATATTGTTTAATGTAGTGCACTATGGTTTTTTTAGCATCCTCAATGTGTCTCGAGGTTGTATAGGCCTAAGGAAGGTTAGTTGAGCCAATGAAAATGGTGTGAAATCATATATGACGTGGAGGAGGGGTGGTTGATGTACCATCCTAGAAGTATACTCGTTGATTGGGATCAAAAGAGAGGCCCTCCATGGTAGGTAGTATATAATGTTAATATTCAGAATTATAACATAAACTGTGTGATCATTGGAAGAGGACATTGTTTTATTGAGAATGAGAGTACCAGTGTTGTTTAAGGGAGAATTATTTTTCATAAGAGAGTGTGAAAGATGTGATCTATTATGTGTTGTTGGAGCATGTTGAAAAGGTGTTGTGTTTATTTGTTTAATAGAAATAGAGAGTGGGGGGTAAGGGAATGAATAGGTCATAGGGGAATGAATAGAAGGGATTGCAAATATGGTTGTGGTGTATGGGAATATGATATAGAATATAAGGTGGTAGAACAATGGAGGAGGGGATTAAATCATACAACTAGGTATTTTGGGAGGGTAGTGAAAAGTTTGGAGGATGGAGTGTGACAAAGATGAAGAGGTCGAGATTGTAATGGACCTAAGGGTGTGTGGGTAAGCTTAGCACATATATGTAGAGAAAAAAAATTATGGAGGCTAATATTTTTAACTACACCTAAACGAGGAGGATGTATATTAGTGGTAGTGAGTTTATAAACTCAATTGTCTTAAAAAACAATGTAGGTATTTTGATGATCATCATAGAGTGGATTATGTTATTTCTAGTAGGGGAGTTTGAGGATGAGGTCAAAACAATATGGAGGGGAGATTTCATGATGGTATATTTTTAGGGGAAAATAACAAAAGACACTTCAAAATACTATTTAATGATTAGGCAAGGTCCATTTTTCTATACCCAACTATTGGGAGAAGGATGGGGGTTTGTGGGAAGCTTAAGACACTACAAAAATTTGTAAGAGATAAATATTTTTTGGCTACCATTTTCAAGTATCATGGTGTCTATTTTGTTTATCACCTGGAAATTGTGAGCGAAGAGGAAGTTATGAGAGGAAATTATGTTTTCCTAAGTTAGAAAAAGGAGAGAGGAGTCGACAATGCTAAGGTTGGGTAAGGAGATGATTCTAGGAGTTGCTAGAGGGAAGGTATCCATGAGTGGGTATTCTGATTTGGAATAATATTGGTGGAGAAAAAATGATTTGGATGTAGATTGTCATTTTGGGGATTGGAGTGGAAGGGATAGAAAATTTAAGGTTTTGAAGACAAGTAGTGGAACATCTATTAATATTGGGAGTGATACAAGGGTGTGGGATAGAAGGATAGTTGTGATTTTGAGAGGGTTGGAAATTAGGGAACTACTTAAGTTTTCAGTCAATATGAAGGAATATTGGAAGGCCTAGTAAAGGGAACTTCTTTCAAACAAGGCTACCTCAAACTTAACAATAGCCAATAAATTTGAATTAAATTTAACAATCAATAGCTCATATGGATTTGGAATATGGAGCTGAATGAAAAATAGAGATAACACCTTGATGTTTTGTTGCACTATTTCCAGGGGGTTGGCGAAGATGATACAACCTGGAAAACATATTTGTGAGGTAGATTGGAGGGTGAAAGCACTAGTGGAGGGAATCACATAATTCCTCCCCTATGTTGATACACTTTTGAGAATATTTGGAGGTGACCTCATAATTAAGCTTAATATAGATTACATATGTGTGTTGATATTGCCAATAAGCCTCAATGATTCCTTCCAAGTGGTTGCTGGAAAAAACAAAACGCTAAGCCAATGTGAGATTAGGTGAAGTTTCGAAGTAGGTCATGAGACTATAAATGTAGGAATCCAAGGATTCTATGCTAATTTGACCTCGATATTTGGGTAGGGTCAGCTTAGTATCTAATTAGAATATGGAGGGTTGAGGTCTATGTTGGCACACAATTTTTTGGGGTAAATATTGAACTCATGCACAAGAACAATTGTGTGTGCAGTACACTTTTGCATGCACATCAGAAATTCCACGATGAATGAAATAAGGTGCATGTGCTAGTTATATTTCCACAATGCATGTCAGGAATCAAGAAGATAATGCATGCATGTCGGATCAAGAATATCTTTGGGAATCTTCCAAAATTCTTAACTTAGGAAGAAAAAGATATCGTAGAATAGTTAATGGATGAATTGACAAGTTAGTTAAGATGAACAAAAGTCCAAAGAGGCTACATGAGCTATATGTGGGTGGAAGAAGTGTGCATGACTGATAGTTGGTAGAGCAAATGGAATAGAGGAGAAAGAGACAGAGTGCCATAAAAGATAAGGAAAGAAAAAGGAGCAACAAAGAGATAGAGAAGAGTTCTCTTAGTTGGGAATTGGAAAGGTATCAGGTCTGGAATAGAGAAGATAATATAAATTATTCTAGCTAGGTTTTGCATGAGTGTTGTTGTGAGTCTATTTTTGTATGTGGCTGTAAAAAGTTTGTAAGAAGTCTATAGTATAGTCAATGTAGTATTATAGCTAGAGTCTAATATAAAGTTCATGGTGCATTGTAATGCATCATTGTTAAAATGTATGAGAGCACAAGGAACTGTTTCATATGAATTATGAGTCTCTTGGTAAATGTATGCAACTGTCGGAATGGAAATAATATAATATTTTGTTGTTCCTTTCATTTACTATGTTGAGTATGAGTTCAATGGATGAATATGGTAATGTTTCATATTGTTAATCTCCTAATCCATTGTAATATAATGTGTGAATTTCAACCTGAGTGGATTCCTTTTGTAACTTAACCCTTCATCACCGAAACAAGACCAGATGGTCTCTGTGATTCTCATGGTATCTTGGGTGATACCTTTTTCAGTGTTTGACTGAGGATTGATATGCCAATTCCTTGGGGCTTTGTTGGTCAACTATGGATGAACCCTAAGATATCAACCCACCCTTGTTAAGAAGGATGCCAGTTGGAGTTCCACAATGAGTTCCAGGAATCAAGAAGATATTGCATGCATACCAGATCAAGAAGAAGATTTTCAAGAATATTCCTAAATAGTTAACTCAGGAAACATGAGAGATCATGGAACAATTAAGAGATGAGATGGAAAGTTAGTTAAGATGGACATCACTCCAAATAGGATATGCGGGCTTCATGTAGGTGGAAGAAGTGTGCGATATTGGCAATCAACATAGAAAGTGGAGTAGAGGTGAAAGTGATGAATTTCCATAGTAGAGAATGACAAAAAAGGAGAAACAAAGAGAGATATAAGAGTTTTATTTGTTGGGAATTGGGAAGGTCCAAGGTTTGCAATAGAGAAGAGAAGAGAAATGAGTGTGGCTAGGTTTTGCATGAGTGTTATCGTGAGTCTAGTATTGTATGTGACTAGAACAAGTTTGTAAGAGGTCTGTAATAGAGTCAATGTAGTATTATGGCCAGATTCAGATAGAAAGTGCATGATACCATGTAATTCATCACTCTTAAAATGTATGAGAGAAAAACAAATTGTTTCTTACGAATTATGAGTCTCTTGGTCCATGCATGCCACTGTTGGAATGGAAAAGATATAAGCTATTGTTGTTCTTGGAAATTACGATGTTGAGTATGAGTTCAATGGATGAATATAGTAATGTTGAATGTCGTTAATCTCTTAATGAATTGTAATAGAATGTGTGAATTTCATCCCAAGTGGCTTCCCTATGTATATTAACTCTTCATCATCGACACAAGATCAAATGGTCTTTGTGATTATCATGGCATCTCAAGTGAGATCTGCTTAAGTCTTCGAATGAGGATTGATATTCCAATGTCTTGGGGTTTTGTTGGTCAACTTTGGATGAACCCTAGGCCATCAAATTCATAGTGTTAAGAAGGATTCACACAAGCAAGACAAAAAATGGTTTTGTTGTCATGACCTGAAAGTTTTTTATTGCATGATGAAGAGAGAGAATGAGGTGGTATCCATCTCAGGAGGAAATACAATATTGTTTAACTATGAAAGAAGATGAGTTTTCTCAACAAAAAATTCAAGGTTTGATCAACAACATGGAATTTTTGAAGGATGGGTATATCTACACTAATTTTCATGATATTTTCTTTGTTGAGTTTCCATCCTTGTTGTATGAATGGTTGAAGAGGAAGAATTCTACTAATACTACTTTGAGGCATCAAGAACCATTTTTATAGGACCAAACTACAGTCGATAGGTTGAAGGCATTGGACAATAGTTGGGCTCGAGAAATTGAATTCTAGTTTGACTGAGTGGAGGAATGATATATTATCGAGTTTGTTGTACAATACAAGGATTCTTTCAACGAGGATGAAAGAATTTTTTTTGAAGGTCCTCGAAAAATCATTCTAGAAGAAATATCATTGTGGACCAAGATGTTTTTCATGGAGAAAGGATTGATGTGCATGGATCCCAATAGAATAGTTGAGTAGACTAACTCAACGCTAGCGAGGGGATGATGAGAAGGGGGAAAAGAGAGAGAGGAGATGGATCCACAAAGACGATCCAAACGATGTTAACATGAGGTGAGGGAAAGAATGGATCTAGAGGAGAAGAGAAGAGAAAGAGCTGAAAGATATAGAAGAAGAGTTGAGCTAAGGAGGAAAGAATAACAGAGGACAAAAAGGAATATAGAAAGTGGTGCAAGAATAGGAGTCAATCCTAGCATCAAGAGGGAGAAGACCACACTAGGAGGAAGTGTGGGAGAGAGTAATATTCCAGAGAGGAGCACAGATGAATATAGGTCAGCGAAGAGGCGCAATCTTAGGACATGGGTATCGAGTGAATATATAAGAAGTAGTTATAGTAGGGGATGAGAAGATGAAGTCTGGCCCCCTTGGCTCTTGCAAGATGTCACAACTTTGGAGAATGATGAAACACAAATTATAGGTGAAAAAGTAGGATAGGATGTTGAAGTTCCCCCACAAGAAAGGGAAAATTATTTAGCAATAGTAGATGGTTTTGCACAACTGCATGTAGGAAACTCTTTGGGATCCATCAAAATAAGTGATGTAAGAAGATGGAGGTATCCCCCACCCTTGAACCATCCCCCTTGGAAATTTGTAACCAAGAAGAACGAATAATAGACAATGCAATGATAGGAGTAGAAGAAGGAGTAGAAGAAGAAATGAGAGAATATATGAGTGAAGAAGATGAAAAATTCAATAACACTTCGCAAGGGAGATGTATCGAGATCCCAAACACTGAGTATTCAACCGAGAGGAAAAAGTCCAAGATTGAGATTGGAAAATAAGGATACAACTTTGAGGCTGCTCATGTTCCTTGGGATAGGTAAGGATGATGTAGAGAATCATTGATTTACATGTGAGGCTATATGGTCTATGAAGAGGATAAAAGGCGAAGCATTAAAGATTGCATCGCTAGAGACCACTTTCATAGATAGAACTCTGGCATGGTACACAAAGTACAAGGACACTACACTAGTGGGACATATGAGGTCCTTGGTAGAAATTAAGAGAGATCTTCTTAAGGATTTCTAGAAAGTTGAAGTCAGAATCTCAATACATTATGGAGATTAAGGAGATCAAGCATCACCCGAGAGAGACCATGTGGGATTATAACCAACAATTCAAGATCTTGGTTTATAGGTTGAAATTATAGATCCATGACATTTAGGACAATGAGTGGTTCATTATGGGGATGCTTCCCCATAGTCGATTCCTACTCACCCAACAAAAGGTTACTATCCAAGCATAGGAGATAGAGATTGTGATGCACCTAGAGGCTACACTTAGAGGTGGAGAAAGATCAATAGGATTGGCGGAGGTGCAATCCCAACTTGTAAACTTGAAAATGAAGTTGCAATATATGGAGAAGGTGAAGGTGGTGCGTGAACATGTGTGGTTTTATACATGTTGATCAGAAGGTCATCGCAGGGATGAATTTCCTACATTGGGAAATTATTTGGTGATGGGTGCACTAAATCCTTTTCTGGGTGGGACTAAGATAGAATGGTGTGATATTTTTAGACAATGGGGACATATACCACCTTGCTTCCCAACACTAGAGAAACATTAGAAGACTCACCATACTTCGTTCCGTGATCTCTGCAAATCCATAGGGCATGATGTGAGGTGGTTGCGGAGGGGATGAGAGAGGTGGATATCAAGGAGGTTCCAAGGGTGGTTATGGATGAGGATGAGGATGAGGATATGGAAGCGGTGGACGAATACCACCCACTTGTTTTAATTGTGGTGAGATAGGCCATGTATTGATATTTTGCACCAAACGACACACTCTTTATGGATGTTTCTATAGCACTAAGGATTTCACAGAATATTGCCTCAACTTATTGAAAAAGTGTGAAGAGAGAGAAGGACACTGCAACATGGTAATTGTAGAGCAAGGCGTGAATCAAAAGAAGGATGAGGAATTTTACTTGTGGGTTATAACTTGATCTGGAGAGAAGACATGAGTAGACTTAGAACGTGGAGAGATTTTGGGCCAGAGAGAGGAGAATAATATAAGAAAGGCCTCCCAACCTTCTCCAAGGTTTTATGTTGCATAATAAGTAGTTTTTTTTTCATGCACATAGGACCCTAGAAGAAGAAACAATTTGAGAAGAGATGTAGTGTGTGACACAAATGTCACCAGATGATTCCCAAGTACACAAGGAAGCACAATTTGAGACGCAAATATTGTTGGAGGAGGATCGATCTCGTGAAGAATTACAACGCACCACATAGAAGTATTTAAAACAATATTGTGTGCATGAGGAAATACAGTGCACAACACAAAATTCATTGGAAGAAGTCCAAGGGTAGGAGGAATTACGACGGGATAAACATAGGGAAATAGAGGAGAACATGTATGAATAGCTAAAGGACATGACACAAGAAGAACAATTGTGCAACATGGATCATGAAGAAGAAACCAATGATCAAGTAAATAACTTCTTTCATTGTTGTTTCAAGTTGTTGAGTGATCTTTATGCCGCGAGAAAGTTGACGCACATGCTAACAACCTGCATGGGAGATGAAGGGATATCTATAGCTATATCAAACCCCCTACTAGAAAGGGATGTGTACTAGGTTAGTAAACAAAAGTGTATAAGAAAAGAGTGCAAGATGATGAATGGAATCAGAAGCTATGAGATGGACGGTGTCATGTTGGATTTGGGATCCGATGTGAACATCTTACCGAAGAAATATTGGAAGTTGATGGGTAAATCAAACTTGGTGTGGTACCCCATTCAACTTTGGATAGATAATAAATATAGAATATATCCTATAGGTGAACTGGAATAGGTCGAAGTGAACATAGAAGGGGTAAAGTCTAAGAAATATTTTGAGGTGATTGAGATCATGGATGACTCAGATCCCTACCCTGTCCTACTTAGTATTAATTGGGTATTCGACAACAGTGTTTTGTTGAATTTCATGAAGAGATAGATGTCATTTGAGATGAAAATTCTCTTACTCCACTTGGTACATGCCATCGATACGGTACTTGTAGGTATACTTGTGCAGTGGTGGGAAACACACCGAGAACATCTCCACAAATGGGCCACCATTGAAGATTCCATAAGGGAAAGGTTCATGCCGGGTGTAGATATTTGCTAGTACATGTGTTTTTGGGAAAGGTTTTGGGTAGCCAAGAAATGGAGGGGTGCATGAAGAATATATTTGACAACTCAACGCGCTCAACCGATAGGAAGTTTCATTCGTCTGAGCCGTCAGACTCCTAGCAAAAAAACAAGCCATGTAGGCCTAAGGATGATTTGGGAGGTTAGAAGATGCCCCCACATACAATTTCGATTGGTGCAGATCCTCCATGGTGAAGATCATGACGCTGGATCCACATGAAAAAGAGTCGTGACTTGCTAGGGGTCAATGTGATAGATCAAGACTTGGTGAATTGATGTAGGGGTGCACAAGAATCAGACACAACACTCGCAAAAGAATAATACTTCGTGCATGTATCGTGTCTTCAACATCACATTAAAAAGTAAGGTGACAATATAGACCCTTCTGTGAAATAAATATCGATATATTTTTCATACGTTCCCGAGGTGTTAACACCTATTCACATAACCCGACGGTAAATGCGAAAATCCCATCCAAATATGTTACATGTTTGACAATAAAACATATTTTGAATATCCGATGACTACGAAAGGACAGAAGCAAGGATGACGTGGATCAGTGATAAGGTAAATCCAAAAATGGAAACGAGGTGAAACGGTCCTTCGATACCCCTTGATGGCCGAGGGGGGTGGCAAGATGGTATAGGAAATTATATCCCAGTGGTCCCCGAGACAGGTAGTATTATGCTCTAGTTATTAACTTCCTATAAAATTTACCAATAGATGATAAAGTCATACTAGGATGGAGATCTTCCCTCAGAAGAATTAATATTGCCCCATTGGAACTCATGGGTTACTATTTGTAGTCTAAGTTCAGTCCCTTATCGATGCATAGCAACAAAAAACAATGTTTGACAATGAGTAGGTCCAAATTCAATGATTCCAACCCTATATTTTCCTTCAACCATCTAGAGATCCAACCATACCAAAATACCTCTAGATTATAGCTCCAAATGGCCTCATCGACCAAGCCGGAGAATTGTAACAAAACAAAGGTTGTTAGGGATAGAGAGATACCAGAGCCAACACTACCCAACAATGTTAGCTTCACAGGATCTCAGATTGGTAAGGTTCAGGACATCCACTTCATTGACTACGACATGCAAAGTCTTAGAGCATGCAAATACAAGGGCTCAACATGATGAAACTAGTACAACCTTCACCGATCTCTTGGGCCCAGTCAACTAGTTGTATGCACAAACACCTAACAACTTGGAGGAGGCTTTGGACATTCCCCCTATCTCAAAATCTAGACCATGAAGACTTCTCTTCGGGCGTTAGAGTCGTAGAGCCTCCTGTTGCCGACTCGACTCCAACAATTCACACTAGAGGATCTGGAGCTGCAGAAAAAGATTGTACTGACCGAGGAATCCATCCATAATGGTCAGACTAGAATAAAGTTTTTTTCATGGTTAGTCAAATACAATTTTACTCTGTGGATTCATTTGCAGAATCCGTTTGAACTTAGCTCTATCGATGATAGGGTTCGCACAACTGAAGTAGGGGTCGCCCAACAAAATAAAAGCTTGGATTTCCTACCTCCAAGAGAGTGCCAAGATGCAATGACATCCATAGCAAGATAGACTATTTCTGAGTTGGACAATGATGCGGCTGATAAAGCCAAAGTCATACCCAGCTTGCAGTCGTGCAACTTGCAGCCGCCCCCATGATCAAGAAAATGACGAATACAAATGAAGTCGTTAGGCTCACTCAACAACTCCATGCCACCCTCGACGAATCTGACTATTGGTTCAAGGAATTCCTTCATAAGCTCATGAAGACAATCCCTTCCATGGCATCAATCACAACATAAGCAAGGCCATTGGCTAGAGGATGGACCAAGTAATAGTGTTGGAGGCATGTTAGCACCCAAAGTTTTGGGGTAAATATTATGTGTACACAGGAATAGTTCTCCATTGGAACAAATTAATTTCGAGAATCCATGTAAGACCATAGTGCACGTCAAATCACATATAGACGGGCCACGATTATTGCATGTTTTGAAAATCTTAAATAGTTGAGGAAAATATATTGTAGTTTAACTTTATCCCTGAGTACTTCTGTAAAATATATTGTAATTTACATGGGAAATGCATCATGACAATAATAGATGTCTCAAAATGAAAACCAGAATTCACTAGAAGTTGTGCATCATTTTCATAAAGTACCTTTCTGCGTAGCTGTTGAATCTGGTCAAACATAATCTGAGTCTGTAAAACATCAAAAATTGATAAATTTAGTACATTTTTTCTATATTTGAAACTGTAACGAACCAGGAGGAAATCTTTTTTAATAAAAATACTAGTTTAAGCAGTGATCAACGAGGCTGTGAATAACTTTCCTGTTCTATTGAGAAAACTAGCTTAAGCGAGGCTGTCAATTATAACATATATTAGAAATCATGACATTTTACAGAGCAACACCTGACATTTTGAAGAGAAGCACAATAACTATTTTGGCACACATAAACAGTTTGGTAACTATATTGAACCTTTGACAGTTACATTGGATTGTGCAAATCAGGGTGTTGAATGGCCCTATAATCAAGAGGGTATATATACTTGACAAGCACTAATGCTTATAATCCATATTAATAGCTCAAACATACTTTACTGTTTCTATTCTAATGGAATTGATGTAGAATGCTAAATTGGTATATATAGGATTTTAATTAATGTACTAGGTGTTTATATCTCCATTGATGTAGATAACTCGGTAGATAGATTGATATGTATAGAAACAGATGAATAAGTTTTCTGTCACAAGTAATGGTGAACGTGGAAAAGGCGCGTTAGTTTTCAGTTTTATGAAAAGAGCCGTGATCACACCATTATATCTGAGTCGGCTACCCACACCATTATGCTACCCCTGCTGGTTTCCCCAATCAACGTGATCGTAGAAATTCTAGGTATTCGGCCATGCTTTCTCTTCGTTGTCATAGGCACACTTGGTGTCTTGGCTTCATCCAAAAACACTAAGATGCTCATGAATGAGTGGAACTGCCTTAGCGAGTCTAAAAAAGTATTGCCCCAAGATCATCTCTTGATCGTCCAATGGAGCCACGGTCAGCTCTAGATTTCCAAACCATTTCCCCAGTCTTATTTGTGCGGAATGAACTACTCCTGTCATCGGCATCTCTGCTGAGTTGACCACTTTGCACGAAGTTGTGCTACACTCAGGCTTGCGATGGAGTGACCTCACACTCCGTTCACTCATGAAGCTATGGGTAGCATTGGTGGACAACCCAGTTATGGGTGTCTTCACAAAATGAAGTCCCTTCACGTCTTTTCTTTTGTTTTACGAATCTTGTCCCCAACCCTCTGTCGTGGACTCTTGCATACATGCCACCCATGCATTCAAACCCTCCATCATTTCTTCCCAAGGTTCTTTCTTCTAGACTATCTCTCTCAAGACTTTGGGCTCTTCTAGTGTTGGTGTTGTTCTAACTTCCTTCGACTCAACCAACAAAGCCAACCTCTCTCTCAATAGACCATCCTTCACAAAATGTTTGAATGTAAAAAAGTAAAATTCAACAAGCTTACCTCATTCTATGATCACTTTAGGTTGTTCCCTCATTACAATATTGCTTTGACGTGGGTCATCATCCTCCTCGAGTGCTCCTAACTCCACTTGCTTCAAGGTCTCAACCTTCTCAAAGAGTGATTTAAATTCTCTAATTCATCACTCCATTCGTGCCTCATAATCACCCATCCTTTCCCAATCCTTCTTGGAGTTGAGATTGGCGTCGAGTTACGATGCCTATCTTGGATCTCTAATCTTCATCATTCATACTCGCCATTTGTCCAAGTCTAAGGAGAGGGGTTCTTTGGAAAGAAGGTGCCACAGTGGAAGGGATGAAGACTTAGTAAGTTGGAGGAAGGTTGCGATCTTACTTCATCATGACAAAGAAAACCGTTGTTGGGTTGTGGAGAAAAGCAGTCAACACAGTGGTTTGTGAACAATAGTTAGGAAGCTTGGTAGTAGTTGCGACACTAGGTTGCAAAGAAAGCTTGGCATATTTGGGTGAAGGAGAAGAAATTTTCCCTGATATTGGAGGTTGGATAAGTAGACAAAGTTATGAATAGAAAGACTATGATTGACATGAGGATACATGAATTCTCAAGAGTTGGACATGACCATTGGATTGATCACCCAACCATTGCAGAACTTGAGGGACGTCAATTTGCGAAGACATGATAGAATGGTCGAAGTAAAAGAAACAGACAGGTCAACATGGTTCAACACTTAGACAGTTTGGCGACAACAATTGTAGTAGGTAGCAACAACAACATCAAAATGACTACGACATGATGCACCATAATTCGATGAGAATGACAATCGTTCTGCACGAGAAGTGGTTGGACCGAATTTGGGAAGAGATCATGTAGAAGCTAGATGAAATATGGTTGACGCTGACGAAGGGAAATTCAAGGTTTCCATTGTAGGGAATCCATGGGTTTCCACTTGACATAAATTTTGGTTTTCCAGTGGCACAAAACTTGGGGTTTCCAATAGACTTAGTCATGGATAAAGGCACAAGTTTAGGGAGACCACAGATTTTGTGGATGTTTCTCAGGATGGAAACAAATTTAGGAGGGGGAGGATGTAATATGTAACATACCTGACCCCTTAAGTATCTTCTAAGGGATGGGGTGTCAATATTTTTCTATTTTTCCAACTATTCATTTCTTCAATTAGACTTCGTAAATTGGTTATGCTAATCCAAAGATTTCTAATGACTGTCACCACGCTCAAAACCGAGCTCTAGATCAAAATTTATGGTCCTTGGAAGTTTCTGGCTCTTTCATTGGCCAAAATCCTTTGTAATGCCATGTGGCATCCATGTGGCTCAGTGTCGTCATGCACATATGAAGTCACACTGATGTGTATGAACACGCCACCCCATAGCATAGTTGTCATTGCAGGCATGGCACTTGCAACTTCATCCATCGAACCCTCCACTTATCGGGTCCCGAAACCTTGGGTAAATTCATTTTGCATAACCCTCATAGGGTCGAGCCATCCTGAGATTGGAACCCGAGTATGATGCCCCATCATATAGTGCCACATGTCCGTCAGGCATTGGATAGATGACGTTGCTCGATGTCACATTGAGTAGTCAGACCATCGGGTATCTACTCCCCAGTATTCACATACATGGGTTCGTTTTTGATCCGGTATGCACTGACATATTTGGTACGCGACCCTATCATATTATGCCATCTATCTCTATCCATGTCGTGACACGTAATCACTAGATGTTGAATTATCAACCCATCAGAGAAAGCTCTTGTCCATTCTAAACTCAAGGCCTAATTCGGTGGTTGAACTATCCCTCTGATGCGTGGTGTTGCCACGATATTCCACACAACATCCCCTTGGGTCCCTATTACCATGTGACACATGGCCTCCTAACGTGGAGTGCATGTCACCATAGGGAACTTGGATCACCCATTCACGCACGAACATCTGTCCACGAACGATTGGTTGTGCGATGTCCTTTGACATCACACCGGATCACTGAGCTATTAACTTCCCACCACATCGAGGTAACAAAACTCCCCGGTGATCCAAGGGTTGATTGACTCCCATTGAATATTTAGCGAATCCCCTACTACCATGTGGTATGACACATAGTGAGACATGTGGCATGACGTGTGGCACTCGTTTTCCCCACGAATCCATGTCCAATTCGACCGACTCCATGTGACACGTGGCACCACCATGGGGTGACATGTGGCATTCATTTACAATGACAAATGGACCACTCAACGGGTGCCATGTGGATGAACCACTTTGTGACATGTAACCCCAGACACCGGATATCAGGAATCTCTTAGCATGGTGTAACTTTGTATATTCCCAATATCCGACATCCCAATGATTACAAGATGGTTAATTAAGTTAATCTCAAGATTAAAAACTCCCAAGCTTAAATAGAAGATCTACGACTGAGATCTCTCAGCCAATAGATATGACAATCATCATTTAATGGCGTCAACGCATGGTTTTGGCCCCAACTAGGCCCACACACGACTCATGGTCGAATTATAATTCGCCACATAGAATCCTCGGTTGTGTTGTCAATGTATGTGGATTCCACGTCATGTATGACGTCAGCTTTATGTTCATGCCTATACATAATAGAGGGATTTGGAACCTCGCGTGGCAACCCTTCCCATTGGGCACCGGGCCACTAGCCCGTGCAAAACACTTTGAGGTTGGGAAAAATTCTGGGGGTCCGAGATTTGATTGACCTCGATTGACCAAGATCAACGATGGATATTTTTTTGTCCCTAGATCCGCCTATTCAAGTTTTAAGGCACTCATCCAAAGGCTTAAGACTAACAGGTAGCTATCCTTTTCTCTCTTGATAAAACAAATACTGACACTTTCCATTCCAAGGGCATGTTAGCGGTCCTGTTGGCATGACACATCACACCAATGTAACTTTCTTTCACGTTTATGCATAAAATAGAGGGTTGGAACCCTACGCACCAAGTATCGATGTGTTGGGAACATCCAAATAACTATAGACTTAGAAACCTTCCAGGTCCCGGTACTTTGGTACCTCATTTTTGATCTCCCTCTTGAGCTTACTATGATATTGACGATCAAGATTTGTCGGATGACAAGATCCGAAGGATGTTGTTTCTCACATGCTCACACATGTGTTTAAAAGAGTTCAGTTGATTGTTGAGTCCTGAAAATTCTGTAGTCTTGCACTACATTGGTCTACAAGATGATTTTCTCAATTTCCTCGAGATGTTTTAACTCAATAACCATAGAGCCATAAGTTTTCTACTTGACACTCAAATGAGGATCCAAATTCCTACGAACTTTCGAATTTATCATAAGGGAAAAACATATTGTTATTGACCTTCGCTGGCCTCTCATACACAATATTACCAATAGATAAACTCTTCTTGTGAAAAAAGATGGGTAATTACCCCACTTTATGTGTGTGTGTGTGTGTGTGTGTGTGTGTTCATATAGAACAATTGGAAATGTATACAAAACATAATTTATAGTTTCTGGGTATTACAACTACACCACTACAATGCTAGACACGTATAATTTCCAAAATGCTCAAGATAATTACAATTGTAAAATCCCATGTAAGAATTACTTGATTACAACTCTTGAACAATTCTCATTCAATGGTAAAATAAACAAGCACGTAGTGGACACTTATCTGATATAAATGAGCCACTAATTCCATGCATACATCTGACTTTCATCCCAACCTTAGACTCTGTTTCCCACAAATTGACAGCAGGTCACCCTCGAGATGGGGCTTAAACTCCACTTGGGCAAGGAAATCCTATCGCAGAAGGTCTCTCAGGAACAACACTACTTCAATTCAGGTGCCAAGTTCAATAACCAGTTTACAATTTCTAATTTCGCCACATGCTTGTCCCACCCAGGAAGTGTGCCCCCTATGGATGCCCCACTTCCCTACCAGGCTTCAACAACAAGTCAAACAGGAAGATTCAAAGTTCTGTAACTGCAACTTGGCACCTATGTGAATCAAATTCCATGCAATTCTCTTACTTGGAGAGAATGCACACGTGGATGAAAACCCACCTTAAGCGTACTTTAGTAAAAATGGAAAATCTAGCAGCAACATTTACATAAACAAGAATATGGTACCAATCATGGAGAGCATAATAGTCCCCTCGAATAAATGGATCGAATGAGAAAAATGAACTAAAGTTTTCTATTTTGTTTGCATGCTTATGGAGTGCCACTTGTCGCCCCTTGAACTCTCCCTTGCACCCACTTGGTGATTCATTCCCTCCCCCTTGGGAACTTAGGATAAAATCATGTTTATGCCTTTTGCCTTTGTTGGAAACATTTTATTAATATTTCTTTGGTTTAGCTCTCTTCCTAGACCTTCATCCCCCCTTGTCCCATCTAGTGGAGGTTATCCCCCCCAACTCTTCTTCTTAGGATGGTATGCAAGAAGTTATGTTTTTCCATTAATTTAAAAATGAAAATAGATAATACAAAATAGGTTCACTGGCCAAAAAAAGTTTCTGGCTCACCAACATATGCACATATATGTAATTACGTTTAAATTGGGGTTCGGCCTAGAGATATTACTTAATACCCCTTACTAAAGAGGCGTGTGCCTCACTGTAAAACACTATGGTGAGATGGTGAACTGAAGAAGTTGGGGTTGCCAAACAAAATGATTGGTGGAAGCACACCTAAATAGAACGAAGTTGTAATGGTGATGTGTTTATAGGGGTGCAAGTGGGATCCCCTTGGCACATGATGGAGACATGCAACCCAAGGAACCTTTCAACCCACACTTGTGGAAAAAATTATCTCGATGAGAAAATTGCGTGTGAATCAAGGTGACACATTCTGATGAGTTGGAAATTCGGCTCAAAATTCACCAAACGTTGCGATGCCCCACAATATGGAATGGGAATGACCACTTGGAAAATCAAATATCGGCTCAACTAGACGAGGAGATGCATTGTTGGTTGGCATAGGTGGAAGATGAAAGGTAACAATGGTTTGTGGAGGTTAGTCCCCCCAACTCTTCTTGTTAGGATGGTTTGCAAGCAATTGTTGTTTTCCATTAATTTCAAAATGAAAATACATAATACAAAACATATTCACTAGCCAAAAGAAGTTCTTGGCTCACCATCCTATGCACATATCCATAATTACAGTCAATTGGGGTTCGACCTAGAGGTAATACTTAATACCCCTTGCTAAAGAGGCGTGTGCCTCACTGTAAAAGACCATGGCGAGATGGTGAACTGAAGAAGTTGGTGTTGCCAAATGAAATGATTGGTGGAAGCACGCTCTGAGAGAACGAAGTTGTAATGGTGATGTGTTTATAAGGGTGCAAGTGGGATCCCCTTGGCACACGATGGAGACATGCAACCCAAGGAAACTTTCAACCCACACTTGTGGAACAAATTAGCTCGATGATAAAATTGCGTGTGAATCAAGGTGACACATTGCGATGAGTTCGAAAGTTGGCTTGAACTTCACCAAATGTTTCGATGCCCCACAATATGGAATGGGAACGACCACTTAGAAAATCAAAGATCGGATCAACTAGACAATGAGATGCATTGTGGGTTAGCAAAGGTGGAAGATGAAATGGAGCAATGGTTTTTGGAGGTTGTCCCCCCCAACTCTTCTTGTTATGATGGTCTGCAAGTAGTTGTGTTTTTCCATTAATTTCAAAATGAAAATACATAATACAAAACAAGTTCATTGGACAAAACAAGTTCCTGGCTCACCATCCTATGCACATATATGTAATTACATTTCAATTGGTGTTCAACCTAGAGGTATTACTTAATACCCCTTGCTAAAGAGGTGTGCACCTCATTGTAAAACACCATGGCGAGATGATAAACTGAAGAAGTTGGGGTTTCCAAATGAAATGATTGGTGGAAGCATGCCTAGACAGAAACAAGTTGTACTGTTGATGTGTTTATAGGGGTGCAAGTGGGATCCCCTTGGCACATGATGGATATGTGCAACACAAGGAAACTTTCAACCCACACTTGTGGAGCACATTAGCTTGGTGAGACAATTGTGTGTGAATCAAGGTGACACATTGGGATGAATTGGAAAGTCAACTAGAACTTCACCAAAACATTACGATGGCCCACAATATGGAATGGGAACGACCACTTGGAAAATCAAAGATCGACTGAACTAGACAAGGAGATGCATTGTGGGTTGGCACAGGGGGAAGATCAAATGGAACAATGGTTTGTGGAGGTTATCCCCCCCAACTCTTCTTGTTAGGATGGTATGCAAGCAATTGTGTTTTTCCATTAATTTGAAAATGAAAATACATAATACAAAATAGGTTCACTGGCCAAAAGAAGTTCATGGCTCACCAGCCTATGCACATATATGTAATTACATTTCAATTGGGCTTCACCCTAGAGGTATTACTTAATACCCCTTGCAAAAGAGGCGTGCGCCACATTGGAAAACACCCTGGAGAGATGGTGAACTAAAGAAATTGGGGTTGCCAAACAAAATGATTGGTGGAAGCACGCCCAGAAAGAACGAAGTTGTAATGGTGATGTGTTTATAGGGGTGCAAGTGGGATCCCCTTGGCACACGATGGAGACCTGCAACCCAAGGAAACTTTCAACCCACACTTGTGGAACACATTAGCTTGATGAGACAATTGCGTGTTAATCAAGGTGACACATTACAATGAGTTGGAAAGTCAACTCGAACTTAACCAAATGTTGTGATGCCCCATAATATGGAATGGGCACGACCACTTGGAAAATCAAAGATCGGCTCAACTAGACAAGTAGATGCATTGTGGGTTGGCACAGGTGGAAGATGAAGGGGAACAATGGTTTGTGGGTAGAATCCCAAGATTTGCGACACTTCCTAACTTGAGTGGTTGCATATATATGGAGAGGCGAGATGAGTGAAAGGAATCATTGAACTTGAGTTGGATAAAACATAATAAATCCGGATAAGGTGATAAAGAACAAAGTATTCTGAAGATAACAACGAATGGGAATGAGTGCCTAGGAAGTCTTGCACAAAGTGAACAATCAACTAGGAGAAACCAAGGGTGGAAAACTTGGTTGCGACAATAACAATCAACATCTCATCATATTGATTAGACTTTTATCACCATTATGTTGACTTACCTTGGGTTTGGCTAGCGTTGTGTTGGTATGATTTATACATTTTTTACATGTGCCTCTACTTTTTTTTCAGTTAATAATGTTTTGCCCCCCCACATCCAAATCCATAAGTCTATCAAGAAAGGGTTCCCTTTGTCCCCTTATTTCTATGTTTTGACAATTTATGCTCTTGGATGTTTATTGGAGGCATATCATCTTCAGGGTCGGATCAGAGGTATTTCTCTCCCCGGGGGGAGGAGATGTTTAACAACCAATTTGTAGATGAATCTCTTTTGTCAATCTCTCTTATTGAGGAATCTGTATTAGCAGTTGGGGATTTCCTTTCATTGTTTTGTGAGGCTTCATGGGAAATTGTTAGTGATCACAAGACTGAATATTGGATAGTTGGTCTTGAGGATCATCCCATGTGGCTTCCAGTTGCTTGGAATTTTTTCCACGCAGGGTTATTGTGTGGTATCTTGGAATACCATTTGGGGTAGCCATGTATCCGGTTGCAATGTGGGATTGCTACTTGGAAATATTTCAACGTAAGTTACTTTTTTGGTAGTGCAAGTATCGTCCCTTTGCTTCTAAGTTTACATTGGTGAGTAGGATTATTCAAACCTACCACATTTGCTATGTGTCTTGTTGGATTCCAAGAAAGGTGCAACTTGTCTATTGGAAACAATTTTGTGCTCAGTATGGTGGGGCTCATGGTCTCCCCATGGTGCCTTGGGTAGTTTGTATCATGCCCAAGGATGAGGGGGGCCTTGGCTTGATAAATGTCGTGACCCAAGGAAACATTTTAGCTGCTAAATGGGTTGTTAAGTGTTTGCAGGGCTCATCTCCTTCGTAGTTTTTGATGTGGAACAGGTTGATTTCATCCCAACGTGTTGGCAGAGTAAAGGGTAAATTTGATTTATGTGATATCATCTCTACTCCTAATAATTTCCATATTTGAGGGTCCTTCATTTTCAAGAGTATTTGGAAAGCTTGGAGGAGGGTATCAAACTTAATTTGATGGAAGTGGGTAGGAAATAGATCAGGTTGGGATCTGGCTATGAGACCAATTTGGAATTGGAAGCAGGAGGGTGCTTGCATATCTAACCTCCCTTGTTTTCAAGTAGGAAGTCTTAGCATAAAGATTATTTTCTTCTGGATATATTTTCAGGATTCCAATGCTCATTCTCGGAAGACATGACATTCAATGGATAGGGAGTTTGCATTGTCTTTTGTGGATTGACTTACTTGTAAAGAGATTATTAGGCTCATACCCCAACAAGAGACTTTTAAGATGAATATTGATATGATTGGACCCTTTTGGAGAGATTGGGAGTAGAGTTGTGGACATACCTCAGCAGGGTTTACACTTGGATGAAGGTTTCTTATTTTATACAAAAGGGGAGGGTGCTCATGTAGAACCTTTTGAATGTTTGACTACAGTCTAAATATGGGTATTTATGATTTTGAATTGAGATTGTTGTTTTTGTGTAAGAACATTTTCATGATGGAGTTAATAAATTATAGCATCACCCAATTTTGTGATGATCATCACCATCTTATTTTTCAAGACCATATGACCATTTACTTTTCATTAAAATGATTGATCATGGTTCTCTATATGTCAAATTCAAATTCAAATAATAATAATAATAATAATAATAATAATAATAAGTGTCGTCGTCGTCGTCGTCGTCGTCGTCGTCGTCGTCGTCATCATCATCATCATCATCATCATCATCATCATTATCATCATTTATTTCACATAATAATTTTTTCTTAATAATTTTTATAAATCATTTAATTAATTTGGATTTAATTGACTTGAATCTTCTCTATTCAAATTCAAATTCAAATTCTACAAATAACTTGTATAATATATAGTTATAATCCAAATATGTA
>ML778208.1:310534-325238 GCA_009831015.1 Picea engelmannii
TAGTATTCTTTTATTCATCTCTATGTAGTAATATTTATAGTATTCAGTATTTATAATATATTTTATTCTTTATACATAGAGAGAAAAAGAGGGTGAAAGATGAATTTATAAAGATCTTCTTAATACAATAGTGGAATGATAATTACTATTCACCATTCAAAATTTAATATATTTTAAAATAATAACAATAATAATAATAATCTAATTTTAAGGTTACACACACCAAATTGATGAGACTTTCTAGTTTGTGGGACAATGGATTCCTTTAATTATTTGAGTGCTGATATCTAATAAGGTGTATATACCCTATCCCCTATAGATTTGAACATGTTCCCTCAATTATTTGACTGCTGATATCTACTAAGGTGTATATACCCTATCCCCTATGGATTTAAATATGCAACCTCCTAAGAAAAAAAAAAATGAAAAAAAAAAAAAAATCCTAGTGTAACCAACCATGGAAAATCTAATAATATATAATATTGTTAAAATATAAAAATTCTAACATATATCAACAATATGACATAAATTAAATAGAAATCCTAATCCTAAAGGTCATATTTTATGTTAAATTAATACAAAACGTAGAATGGACGTTAAAAACTTAGGTAGTTGTGAAGGTGTATGAATGGTGAGATCAGTCAAGATGGGCTTTTTACAGAGGCTGGAAACGTAATACTCTGATGTAATATGAGAAGAATATTCAGAATTTTGCATTGTATCCAACTTTGGTGACTCTTAAATTGCTATGTCTTTTAAATAGCAGGTGCCAAGGAAGAGAATGCGGTTCGATTCAACGTAGAAGGCTATCTGCGTGCCCATAAAAAGAGATGGCCCTGCCACACTTCTATCACCGCTGCCATCCATATCAGAGCCCATATGACAGCTGGTCGTGCGCCACATCTTCATTTTTCAGGTGTTCGTTCCTTTCTGCTCTATCTTCCACACGTGTTAAATGTCGTGTCATCGATACTGACTAATTTACTTGGCAGCAGAGTAATTAATATTTTTTTATGATGTTAAGAAATTCAGATTAATTGCTGCCATAGGTTTAAACTTATAGAACATTAATTGCTGCTATGGTATTGAATAATTTCAGAAATGTTTATAACTCATTTTCTAATATATTTCCTTGCACATTTGTGAAATGATTAAAAGTCATTTTCTACGATATATTTCCTTCCATATTTATGATAATCATTGTCACAATGCGTATGTGCATAAGGAATCCATTGTTCTAACTATTTCTGAGCATGTAAGTGCATGAAAGGAATCCATTGCCTATCACATTCTTTGAGTTGTTTATGTGCATGTGGTATGGGAATTATTTCTAAGATATCCCTCCATTGCAAATACGCTTACTCTGCAGTGCATCAACGATTTGCAAAACATATCTCCACTTATTCACTGACTTGTAAAATAGATCTGCACTCATTGTAATATTAAAACTTGGATGTTGCGAACAAGATACCGGTCAATATTTGATAAAATCTCCTACAAGATCCATTTTTATTTTTTATTTTTAAGTAAAAAGTGAGACCTGTCATATTAAAGCTTCATCCAAAAAAGTGGATACATGACACATATGAGCCAGGTGTCCTGCCTGTGAAGGAAACCAGGACACCTGGCTATCTTACTGTAACATATCCAAAAATTATAGAGGACATAGAGCCACCCTGCCCGTAGGAAACCAGGGGGTATATTCGTGACTAACAACAGTTTGATGATATAGTTTCTAAGGCTATCCAGACTAACACCTAGACTAACAACAAACATAAAGAAAAGCATGCAGACTCTAAGACCTGTTAACCAGTGCTCTCTTTGTCGTCCTTCGCTTCCTCTGCACGGACTGGTATTGCAAATGGCTGTGCACAGGTAGGACATAGGTGTTTAGGCGTGTCGTTGGAAAAAGCCGCATAAAGCATATCCAGGCGCTGGCTTGCGCAGACTGCTCGGAAGATTTGGTCTTCAACCAGACTTCTCACTTCAAATATGAGCTGTAACTGTTCCGGGGGTAAAAGAGGTGGTGAGGGCGGCCTCGGTTGCTTGTCATCGCGTCCCAAACATCCTACGTCCGTAGCTGCACCAGTGTCCATCCACAACTCTTCTTCAATGATGCAAGTTTCTGCGCAGGGGTCTGAAGAAGCTTTAGTGCAGGAGTCGAAGGAGTTTTGGCCGCGGGGAGTTGTTTCGGATCTGAAGACACAGGCGAGGGGGTCCCAATCATCAGGGAAAGTAACCATTTTCTTTTCCAAGAAATTCGGTGGGAGCTGAATGCTCATGTCTTCTTCCACAATTGTGCCAGGAGGTGAACCTGCTGCCGGAGTTGTCTGTCGTCGTCACTGCCTGGCTAGTTTCACTGCGCATTTGAATTCTCGGTGTCGTTTCCTTCTGGAGGCGGCTGCATACTAGCCAACCCCTCTGCGTGGTCGCCCCCTCAATCGTGGCATGACTGAAACAAAGGTTAGAGCCAAGTCGACGAACGCTGGAGGGTAGCCTCGCTGCGCAGGAAAATGCTCGAACACAATGGAGCTCCCGAGAAGGTTGATGGGTGAATGAGCCACTATGAACACCATTAAAGCCATGAGCTTAATGCTCTGGCTGGCCGGACCGAAGGCGCTTGTGCTGAGTTGCATCAGGTTACGGAGGTGGTAGGAGCTGATGCTCAAATTAATTCGCGAAGTGTGTGGGGAGGACCGGTATTAAAGGCCCCCCACCTCCCCTCGTCACCTCCCCTTGCCACCTCCCCTCGCCATCCTCGACGCGTGTCACCCCATCCGGGGTTACAAGATCCATTTTTATTAACTGACTTATTATTTTTTATTTCCAATTTAATATATATTAATATATTTATTTTTTAAAATCAATATACATCAAAATTACATTACATTATATATCTCTTATATAGTATATAAGATATATTTATTAAATAATTTATTCACCTATAAAAATTAATTATTCTCTTTTTTATTAATTTTCCAGTCTCTAACAAGTGTTGAATGGGAGTAAATGCGATCTTGTAGAGACACGTGGGTTGCAACAAAGTTGCAGTACACGTGGTATCCATGCAAAATTTAGTATTCCCGAATTGGTTTTATTTGAAATTTATCAAAAATTATTAATGTCTGGTAAGTGGGTGCAGTATCTAAGTTTAAGATAGGAGCGTGGACAATTTTTTTTTGTGTACAATAGTAATACATTTAAAAGGTTCTTGGACACAAAAAATTTAGCATACAATAGAATAGTAGTAACGTCTCTTACATAGGTTAGTGGACACAAACACAAAAAATTAGCATTTCCTAATTAGTTTTTTTTTAAAACAAGGCCTCCTGGACACAAAATAAATTGAAATTTATCAAATTATACATTCCTGGACACCATAAATTATACATACGAAATATGTACTTTTATAAAGTACATATTAATTTTTATAGATAGCAAATATGTACTTTTATAAAGTATGGCCATGAGATTTTATAGACCATGCATGGAGTGCTCATTCCATACTTAGGCCACTTTTTGGATCGCGGGTTATACAAATTGACAAGAGGACTTGCAAACTATTTGAATTTTAAGGGCATCGTGTTGATGTAATAGCACAATTGGACTTGAGCCTTGAAATTGCAGTGCTGATGTGGCAAGCAGTATGAAGGACAAGTGTTAAGGATGCAAGAAATGACATACTCTCTATATGTATGAGTAGAAAAAAAGTATTGAACACAATTTTATGACATTTATATAAAAAGTTACATATTCCTGGAAATTTAATATATATATATATATATATATATATATATGTGTGTGTGTGTGTGTGTGTGTGTGTGTGTGTGTGTGTGTGTGTGTGAAATACGGTATCTCAAATTTGAATGAGTGATTTATCTCAAATTTAATTTTGAAAATGACAAAGTAAAAAAAGATATGCATCAGAAAAAAGATAATTGAAATAAAATAAACAGAATGTCTTGACATTAAACATAGCTGAAGATGAAAATCTAGGAGCACATAAATATATAAGGAGAAAAAATGATAGTTTTACTTGGAATATATGAAAAAATAATAGTTTGCTACATATTCCTGGAAATTTAAATGCGTTTGTCATATAGAATGGCATTGGGGCTCCCGCTGACCATAAGAGAAATATGTACAATAAATAGGACTGTGGAAAGAAGTAGTGGGAGACGATAGAGTGTAATATTTGAAAAGTAGAAATGGGAAGATATCAGTCTTTGGCTATAGATTTCTATTCAAAAAAGGTGGAATAACTAGATTGATAAAGAAAAGACTATAAGTATAGACTTACAACGATGGTACATATAAGTATTTTTGGTATTTGCTTGTTGATGTCTTTTTTCGTTGGTTTTCGTCTCTAACCCGTTTGAATAACTAGATTGATAAACAAAGTATTTATAGCGATGTTCCATATAATTATTTTTTCTATTTGCTTGTTGATGCCTTTTCTTGTTGGATTTTGTCAGCGACCCGCTTCAAGTTCTCTTCAATGTAGCTTGTCAAGGGGGCGTCGTTGATGTCATTACAAATTTTAATGCTGAAAAGTTCATTTTCTAATTCCCTTAGATCAATAAAAATATTACAAAGATCCTGATGAGTGTCTCCATTCTGTACTAAATAGCGGACTAGCCAGTTGTCCACGTGTTCTTCATGATATTCAAGAATCATGTAAAAGTTTTCTAAAAATAATGCTTTAAAATTATTAACTTGTTTATCGAAAGCTTGTTTGGTTAACGCCAACCAGTTGATGATAAAGATGGGGTCTTGGAAGTCGTTGGTCCTTCCGGCTAAGTCTATTTTGGTGAGCTTTGTGAATAATGTTTCTTTCTTTGATATTGCTTGCTCACATGATTGGACGATGAGATACAGGTTCTTCACCTTCTCTTTCCAGCATGCTTTTAATTGAGTGAGCCATTTTTTGGACGGGAGGTCATGTTCTCTTCTTGTTGTGTCTTCCATGTTGTTGACATGAAAGGAAAAATGGATGACCATGTGAAAATAGAAAGTTTCTTCATTTTTTAAATTTGTCTGCAGAAGTTCGAGCAAGTTATGTGCCCTACTTCCCAGGGATTCCATATTTTGTGATGTTTCCCAAGCCTTAGTAATCAGTTCCATTCCTTTGTTGATATTTTTCTCCACATATACTCTACACGATGCTAGGAAGGTGGAGGAGCCTTTTAGCTTTGTTGCAGGGGTGCAAGGAGTTGCAGGCATGGATATTGCCAAAGGACTGCCAAACAATGGCATAGGAAACAAAGATTCATCTAATTACTTGATCTGATCCTTTAGTGTGGCATTCTCGGCCTCAATGACTCCAATGGAATCATGAATAACATCTCTGGTTTCCATGTGAAGTTCAAATATTTTGGACGCCTGCATATCGGCAAGGTCAAGTTTTGAATAATGTTTTCTTTTCTTATTTTTTACATCTCTTTTTTCAATAATTAATTTTTTAGATTCGCTTTCAAAAACAACACTCTGGAATAAGGATTCATCTTCGTAAAAACTTTCAGCATCAACTATGTACATTGGGTAGCTATGCTGAATTATGTCTCCCAGTTGATCAAGGTTGCAGAATATGGTATCAAGATCAACGCCAAGATCCATGTTTTCACTCTCAGTTTCGGGCTCGTCCACCTCCCCTACAATTCTTTCCCCTTCTTCTCCACTGGAAGCTTGTGAGAACTATCAATTTTAGGATGAACCTCATCTGTTTGAAGAACTTTGGATTTCTTTGTTACTGTGGCAGGTCGTTGGAGCGATGCTTTGTTACTATGTTGGTTCTGGTTCTCAAGTCCGAAGATGTTCATTTTGCCTCTACATAACTATTGTGGAGGTGCTGCCAGTAGTTTATTAAAACGATGGTTTTCTCTAGATGCTACTTCAAATGAACAAATGGAGGGGATAATATAACCCCCCAGAAATGTTGGTTCAATGCGTGTGAATGGAAAATCTCATAGAGATCTTCGCTCATTAATGACAATCTCTATGTGTGTTGTATGGTGAGCTGTTAGAAGTCAAGCTTAATTATTGCATACTTAGAAGTGCGAAGGTGGTGGTTACGGTGAAGAACATTTAAGGATTGGAGGTTTCGTGAATGAACCAAGATGATAGCGTGTGAATGACATTCCATGGTATTTGAAATTAACACTGCGAAGAGATAACAAACTCCTCCGCAAATATTGGTTTAGTGCACATTAATGGCATATCTTTTCGAGCCTTGCACCCATCAATGACAATTTACATGGTGCCTGCATGATGACCTATTAGCATTAAAGATTTAGAAACAAGACATAAAAACTTACAAATATATTACACTAGAAGAAAATTCTAACACAAACATTCAAACTAATGCTAGCATTAATCCACCTTCAAGCAATACATAGGAAAAATATATTATTCAAAAAGAATGTATACGAGAAAAAGTTTGGATATGTTGCCATATAAAACATTGGGAATAGTGAAGTTGGCAATAAGACCTCCAATCTCTTATCCAATCAGATCAATACATACATGCTACTTTTTATTATATAAAAATATATGCTTTTAAGACATTGCAATTGTATTGGTCCGTGTCCTCCGAACAATACTCGGAGTTCCACGATATACAAATTGACAGGTGGACTTCCATACTTAGACACTTTTTGGATACCGGGTTCTCAGGCTGGCGTGCTCAAAATCGAGCGTCTATTGTTCTGTGTCCTACAAATACCAGGTAGAGTTCCTCCATATACAAATTGATAGACGGACTCTAGGACTGGTAGACTCAAGATTGTGATTGTCTACATGTATAACATATAACATATATGTTATATATCTAACATTATCTAAAAACATTATTTTCAAGTGCTAAAATATGAATATTAAATATTGATATTGTACAATTTAATTAAAGAAAATGATCAAATGAGTGGCAAGCTTCGAGTCTGGGTGCAATTGTAGATCACCGAAGTTTCGGGTGTAGGATGTATACTGCACAAACGGGGCATGGGAGCTAGATGGAGCCGAGAAAGGAACCCGTGGCCATAAAATTCGTGAAATAATGGCAGTCGGTTGGACACGTGATGTAGAGATATAGATGGACATGAAAGCTACCACTTCACCATATGGGAACCCCCGACCATAGACATGGAAATGAGAGTTCAACAAGGTGTATTCGGGAACCCGTGGCCATAAATTTGGCTAAGGAAACAAAAGCGCTTGGTCGAACTCGTGGTGTATATTTCATAATTCATGTGCAACACCAACTGTCTCGTGACCAGACTAGTATGTGTACAAATCAGGGAAAAGTAAATATGCACCTTTATAAAGTATGTACTGATCTCCACTTTTTCGATCCTCGGTTCTTGGGCTGGCGGGCTCAAAATTGGGCCGTTATTGTTCTGTGTCTTACAAATAGCAGCCAGAGTTCTGCGATATGCAAATTTAGAGACGGACTCCAGGAATGGCGAGTTCAAGATTGCGATTGTCTACATCTATAACATACAACATATATGCTATATAACTAACATTATCTAAAAACATTATTTTCAAGTAATAAATTATTAATATTAAATATTGATATTCTACAATTTAATTAAACAAAGTTATCAAATGAGTCGTAAGCTTCGAGTCCAGGTCCAATTGTAGATTGCCAAATTTTCGGGCGCAATATGTATACCGGGCACACAGGGAATGAGAGATGGATGGTGCCCACAAAGGAAGTTGCAGCCATAAAATTCGTGAACTATGAAAATGAATGGTAGTCAGTTGAACTCGTGATGTAGAGATATAGATGGACATGAAATATGGCACTCCACCATTTGGGAACCCAAGAGAATAGACATGGATTACCCAAGTTTTGGATGCAAGATGCGCACTTGGAACATCGAGAATAAGAGTTCGATAATGCATAGCAGGGAACCCACAGGAATAAAATTGGCTAAGGAAATGAAAGTGGTTGGTTGGACTCCTTCTACATATTTTATCATTCATGTGCAACACCAACTGTGTCGTGACCAGACCAGTATGTCTACAAAGCAGGAAAAAAAATATGTACCTTTATAAAGTATGGGCATGAGATTTTATAGAGCACGTAGGGATATCACATTCCAAACTTGGCCACTTTGTGGATTGCAGGTCGTCAGGCTAAAAAATAGGCCTCTATTGTTTCGTGTCCTACAAATAGTACTCAGAGTTCCGCGATATACAAATTGACAGGCAGACTTGCGAGCTGGATGAGATTTTATAGAGCATGTACACTTTTTGGATCGTGGGTTCTCAGGTTGGTGGGCTAAAAAATGAGCCTCTATTGTTTTGTGCGTGATAAATAACACCCAAAATTCCGTGATATACAAATTTACAAGTGGACTTGCGAGATGATTGGCTCAACATTGTACTTCTATTGAGTTCTACAATATGTAAATTCACAGATGGACTCCAACGCTGGCAGGATCCGAGAAAGGAGAAATACATACTAAATATGTACTTTTATAAACTATGGACATGACATTTTATTAAGTATGTACAGAGCCCTTATTCCATACTTAGCCACTTTTTTGGATCGCGGACTTACGGGTTGGCTGGATCAACATTGTACTTCTATTGTCCCATGTCCTCCAAACAATATTCGGAGTTCCGCGATATACAAATCCACAAACAGACTCCAGGACTGGAGGACTCAAGATTGAATATGTATTACATATTACATGTAATATGTATCGCAGGTTATTGGGTTGGCGGACTCTAAATTGATAGACGAACTCCACGAGTGGCGGGCTCAAAATTGAATATGTATTAGACATTACATGTAATATGTACAATATGAAATGGGCAAGCGGATGGTCGGGCTGGCAATATAAAAGTAACTGGAAATCTGAACACGTGTATCTTCCAGTTCCGGACCTAGAAATTTTCTAAGGAATGAGTAATCCATAGTAAATATGTACTTTTATAAATTATGGATATCATATTTTATAGAGCATGCATGGTTCCCTCATTTCATACTTAGCCACTTTTTGGATTGCGGGTTCTCGGTCTAACGGGAAAAAAATTGGGTCTCTATTGTTCTGTGTCCTACAAATAGCACCTAGAGTTCTGTGATATAAAAATTGACAGGTGGACATCGGATTGGCTCGCTCAACATTGCACTTCTATTGTTCTGTGTCCTCCACGCAGCACTGGGAGTTCCGTGATACATAAATTGATAGACGGACTCCAGGACTGGCGGGTTCAAGATTGTGATTGTATACATGTATAACATATAACATATATGTTATATAACTAACTTTATCTAAAAACATTATTTTCAAGTACTAAATTATTAATAATAAATATTGATATTGTACAATTTAATTAAAGAAAATTAGCAAATGAGTCGCAAGCTTCGAGTCTGGGTCCAATTGTAGATCACCGAAGTTTCAGGCACAAGATGTATACCATGCACATGGGGCATGAGAGATGGATGGCATCCACAAAGGACCTCATGGCCATACAAATCGAGAACTATGAAAACGAACAACATTCGGTTGGACTCGTGAAGTAGAGATATAGATGGACATGAAATCTACCATTCCATCGTCTGGGAACTCGTGAGCATAGACATGGATTGCCAAGTTTTGGATGCAATATGTACACTTGAAACACAGGGAACGAGAGTTCGATAACGTGTACCGGGGAAGCCGCGGGCATAAAATTGGCTAAGGAAACAAAAGGGCTTGGTCAAACTCGTAGTGCATATTCCATAATCCTTGTGCAACAACAACTGTGTGGTGACCAGACCAATATGTGTACAAATCAGGAAAAACTAAATATGTACCTTTATAAAGTATGGACATGATATTTTATATAGCATGTATGGATATCACATCCCATACTTGCCCACTTTGTGGATCGCTGGTTCTCGGGCTCAAAAAATAGGCGTCTATTGTTCTGTGTCTTACAAATAGAACCCAAAGTTCCACGATATACAAATTGACAAGCGGACGTGCGGGGTGGCTGAGATTTTATAGAGCATGTAAACTTTTTGGATCATGGGTTCTCGGGCTGGTGGGATAAAAAATGGGCCTCTATTGTTTTGTGCTTTACAAATAGCACCCACAATTCTGTGATATACAAATTGATAAGCGGACTTGCGGGCTGGCTGGCTCAACATTGTACCTCTATTGATTTCCATGATATAGAAATTGACAGACGAACTCCAGGGCTAGAGGGCTCCCAGAAAGGAGAAATACATAGTAAATATGTATAGATCCCTTATTCTATACTTAGCCACTTTTTTGGATTGCGGACTTGTGGGCTATAAATTAGGCCTCTAATGTTCTGTGTCCTGCAAATAGCACCCAGAGTTGCGCGATATACAAATTGACAAGTGGAATTGCGGGCTAGTTGACTCAACATTGCACTTCTATTGAGCCTTTAATGTTTTGTGTCCTACAAATAGCAGCGAAAGTTGCACGATATACAAATTGAAAAGCAGACTTGTGGGTTGGTTGGCTCAAAATTGTGCTTCTATTGTTCTGTGTCCTTCAAACAACATTCAGAGTTCCACGATATACAAATTGACAGACATGCTCCAGGACTGGCGAGCTGAACATTGAATATGTATTACACACATGAAGACAAGTGAATGTAGAGGAATATATGAAGTGTCGAAGGAGGTGAAAAAACAAAAACAAAAAAACTCAGCTGAAAACCAGTTCAACAAATAGAGATAGAGTAAACGAAAAACTATTTAATATGGAACATGGGTAGAAAAAATGCACCTTTGCATCGATTCCTCTACATCTCTGGTTAGGATTTCTTTGTGGCGTCTAGTTTTCCGGTTTGTTTCTATGAACAAAAGTACAAAACAAAAGGAATATGAACACAGGTTAACATGTAAATAAAAAGGCAAGTACTATGTACATATACTAAAAAAAATAGAATAATATGAATAGAGTAACATATAGTTTTTAGAAGGATGTACCTTTTTTGTTTCTTTTTCATAATGTATATTTTATAATTCAAGTACAACACNAAATGTGCTTCGAAACATAGAAATATGATTTTGCAAAATGTTTGATGTATATCTCATAATTCAAGTGCAATACCAATTTTATCGTGATTAGACCAATATGTGTCTAAGATAAACATATTGTATTGAGGAATGAGCACATTCGACCACACATGGTCAATAAGTGTGTTTTGCAGATAGTTTGTGTTGTGCAAAAGAAAGCAGAGACTATTTGCACATGCTCTTTTCCAATTTTTTTTTTTCTACCATTCTTTTGTAGCATGTCAATATTGAAGTCTCCTACAAGCACAATGGGTCTGTTTAGATGGAAATGGCCCAATGCATTGGAAATAACATCTACTATGTTGGAGAATGTTGCATGGGGAGAAGCATATAGATTCAATATCGCAATTCCTGTTTCATGGAAAAAAAAATTGGAAGCACCACCTCAACATTCTTTTCTTTGATATGTATATGCTCCAAAATTGGTACACGTTTTTTCACCAATATCATCACCCCATGTGTAATGTAACTTTATATGCAATTGTGATTTGTGAATTCTTTGTTCTGCATGCATAAGGCCATGTATGTTTCTTGCAAGCATAGAATATCAGATTGCATTGTATCATAGTCATTGATTATATCATCCATGTGTGCATTTAAGCTACATGTGTTAAGCGAGGGAATTGATACAGATGAATTTGTTTGTATGAATTGGTAATCATAGTGCAATTTCCATTTTGCGGTGGTCCAGAGTCGTTCCATTTCAATATCAACTTTATGTTTGACTTTGAAGTAATCTTTTGTAAGAGGACTTAGTAAATACAAGGAGTCTATGCTTCTGACATGGGACAATGTTGTGTATACAGGTCCATGTATCCGAATTCCAGCAGGCTGAAATGCAACATTATCAAGTGTTAGTCCTTGTGATCTGTGGACTGTATGTGCACATGCAAGTTTAATCAGAAACTGTTTTTGAATTTTTAGTCAACCTGTCTTTGCTGATGTCGATATTGGCTTTGATATTCGCAAAATATGTGTCCAATCGCTTCCAGTTTTTGAATTATATAGATAAGACAACTTGGTTGCTTGTAGCTTGCCTATATGCGGTTCATGGAACTTAATCCAAAGGACATCAAGTTTTTTTGTTTTCGTATAGCCTCTGAGTATTCTATCCACACCAACATTTCTAATTTGAGGACAAGCTGCAAAGGTTAAGTTTCTCTATGTTCATGACATGGCACATTTGCATGGTTTTCTTCTTCCATGTTAATTGAATTGATGATGATCTCATCACCAGGCATGAGCAATAGCATGTGGATGTTATGCATTGCAACATCCTTATTTGTCTAGAACGGGTAAGAGAACGTTGGGTCTGTTGGTGTAGGCTGCAAGCACCTCAAATTGATATATGTTAAGTCATCATATGTTTGGCTGTTTGTCTGCATTCTATTTAGAATTGCAATGAATGTTTCATTTGTTTGGTGCATTGTAGTATGAAATTCAAAGCATTTAATATTGTCTCTCTAGAAGTCATGCGTCACTATTTCTATGTTAATGGTAGGCTGTTCAAATATCAACGAATGTTGGATGGGCTGTGCCTGGTAAAGATCCCCACAAAATATCATGTCAATGTTTCCAATGTATTTCTTGTGAACATGTTTTATGCTTCTTAGTTAGCTTCCAATGGAATACAAGAACCGACTTCTAATCAAATATTCTTAATCTATAAAGACAAGTCATAGCTCCTCATAAAGATTAGACAATGTATCCAACATTTCCTTGCCAAGTGGAAGAAACTGTGACGTGTTCAAAGGAATTAAAAATGCAGAGTGGATTGTTGTTCCACCTGCATTATATGCATATTTTCATGTGTATGAAACTATTAGGCCCTTTGGTTTCATAGGATCATAAGAATTGTTTGAATCATAGATTCATATAAGCATTTGGAACAGTGCTTTTGTTGTGAATGTCTTACCTATTCCTGCTCCGCCTGTAAGGAAAAAGTGCATAGGAGTGTCCATGTTCAAGCATTTTTTAAGAGCAATGTCCTTTACAATTGTTTGTTATTCTCAATTCAACAAACGTCTTATTCTGTGGTATTGATTATTTTAAATTAGGAAAGCATTTTTTGTGACTTGAAAACCAAGACTAATACATTTTTCACCTCCACCTATTGGAGGACAAGGAAAATCCACTTGTAGGTCATAGGACTCGCAAGGAGTTATGGTTGTTTCTCGGTTTGTGAATGTCTCATCAGGATTGTCAGGGTTTTCTAGCTCAGTAACTGCAATTCCTAGATCACCCCATTTCGGATTAACATTGTAGGTAAATCTAGCTTCATTGATGTGCACTATAGTCTCAGAGGCAACATATGCAACCTCCCATGTAAATAAGTTATGTTTTAATGTCTCTTCGTTTTCATCGAACAGAACATACAACAACAATTTTTATCTACAATAGTTTTCATAGTCAGAATGTTTATTGTATTTGACAAACCGTATCACACAGGGATTTTTTCTTTTTGATATGGGTGCACCATTTTTTTTGTAATGCGATATGAATTCTGATAAGAAGATATGCCTAATAGGAGATAGATGTTGGAGGTAATAATCAACAATAGAGGGACATAGGACGTCTTCTAAATTGTTAGGCTCTTGTTCTAGCAAAACCAGTGGTTTAAGCACAAATGTGAGTTTTTCAAGTGGAGATGTGTTTATGAATACACATTTTCTTGAACTACAAGTGAGGGGCAGGGAAAGTGCAATGTGAACTGCTTGTTGAGCACACATTTGTTGAAGATTAAGAAACGTGTTGCTAAGTGTGCGTATCATTTGTATGACATCAATATGACTTCTTTCATGTTCTTTGTGTATTATTCTGAATGCACTTGTCATAGATTTGTCAACCTTTGTCATATATGATGTATAGTAAGATGTTGCAGCATATGCATTGAGCACGTACTGTGCATTTGTATTTGCTTTCCACATAACTGACATGTCCTTGAAGAAACTTTTGTTCCAAATATGGGAAAGTTTTCTTTTAAGGAAAATTGTTGGTTGCTTAAGTGTACATTGTATGGATTTGATGTACTCATCTTCTAATAGATTTAGCTCTGTCAAGAATGCATCGAAGCTCACCAGCTCGTCAAATTCTCCTTGTTCTAGAAATGAGAACAAGGATTTAGATTTCTCAACAACAACATTGTCCTCTGAACTAAGTGGGTCTATGATTCTTGTAGCTCTCATTGGCGGCACGGGAAAGTTGTATCTGCAATGCGAGTTTTTTCATTTTCTACAACTTCCTGTATGGTAATGTCTATGAACTTTGGCAAGTTTTGGATCCAAATGATCTGTGTTGCATGTTATGTATTTCTCCACAAATTGTTCGATCTCTGAGTTGTTATCATCTCCATAGATTGGTGCACCCTCTATCCACAACAATGCGTGGTCATGTTCATTTCCCCTATTCTGGAATTTAGTCACAAAAAAGTAGTCCGATATTTTTTCGAAAAACATTTGATCATGGCATATCAATTGTTAAGTACCTAAACCAGATCTGTAAATACACATCATAAATAACCAAGAATAAACCATAAACCATTCACCATAACATTAACACAAGAAATAGAGAAAACCCTTGAGGTAGGGCAACACCATATATTAATCCTTATGGAAGGATAAAACTCCTCAAGCAATCCTTGCTTGTACAATCACAATATTC
>ML778208.1:326969-338645 GCA_009831015.1 Picea engelmannii
CCATTTATTATATCTAACTACCATAGTGGGCCTTATTTAATAATATAGTGGACCTAGTCCACCTTACATTGAATGACCTCCACTATTATCACTATGGGCCCTCTGGGCCCCCCCACTACCTCTCTAGCTACCTTACATCAATTGTCTCAAATAATTTATTCTATGTCTATAGTAGTGAGTACATGTCACTGGGTCTTTTCTTATGAGGTAGTCAATGAGATTGTTTTCCAGTGTATCAGTTTGATTTTTACTTTTCCTGTTCCTATGCAGGTCAGGTATGACAGCTACCAATGGATCCCAGCAATGCTCAGTACTTGTAAATGTGATAAAAAATGTTGGCGGGCCCAATTGCCAGATCATTGGAAATTTTTTTTTTTCGTTTTGTTGCAAATAGTCAAGAGAGGTGCGAATGTTTTTGAAATCTATGTATCCAATATCATATTTCATAATTTTTTCTAGGTTTACATTGTACTTGACACCCTTGGCCAACAAATTTCTTCCTTGTAACTGGCCTTTTCTTATTCGGACCCACATGTAGGAGAGAACTTGCTCTATTATTATGCGCATTGTTTTGAAAAAAAAAATTGTTATGTGACAGGAGAAGTCACCGCTTGAATGTAGAAGCTCCCATATGACTATTTTATGATAAATGAATCGTTCTGTAATGTCAGTGGCACATGGATCTCCATAGAAGAGTGTTGGAAAAGTCATTTCCTCAACAAATTTGTCCTTGAATATTCGAAGTGGACGCTTCGCCTCAGCAGGTGCAATTTCAAAAATCTTGTCTTGCAAGTCACGAATGCACTATGAATCAGTGAATCCATGCACTAATGTATCAACAGGTGTTTCTTTCTCCAATTCATCACTTTTATCAAATTCACTATCATTTTCGAGAATCTCTACAGAGTTGGCATCCTCTTCTGCAAGAACACTGTTCCAGTTCTCATTTATACAAATTTTTTGTGCTTTGTATAAGGCCCTGGAACATAATTCCTTTAATGCTTTGATAACAACATGCACACGCACACACACTTTGCCTATCTGATAGGAATTTTTGTATCGCAAGTTTCTTTTCAGAGCCACAACAATTGTCAGTGTATCGCTAGTGAATTGTGGAAATTCTTTTTGCACAACATTTAGCTGAACATGCACATTAATAATTGATCATGTTAATCCCATCTGGGGTCGTTTATAGCCCCAAGGCCTGATTTTTGCAAATGCAATTCGCATAGACACAAGTCTCTCCTCAAGTTCCGTAAGTGCACTTACATAAGGTAGTGGTGTATTACATCTTATTTGCTCAGGGGTTGCAAATTGTGGCAGTTTTCCATTTTCAAGCGACTGTTTGCATGGAAGACAAATTTTTCCACTAGAAAATGGTTTATTGTGGACTGTCAAGAGGAGGTATTATTTTTGCAAATCCAGCATGAAAGACTTACTATTTTTTGAGAAATTCAATTGTTCACAAATTGCACATGTAATGGGAGAAGTGTATTTAATTTGTTTCATGTACGTCTGTCTTTCATTTTTCTTTCGCGGCGAAGTATGAGTAGAAAGTGTTTGTTGGTTTTCATTGGTAGTAGTGCATGGTGTTGCTTCTAGGCCATGAAATGTGACAGTTGCATGACCATTCCGGGATATGCGACCGTACCTGTTTCTGTTCTGTTGTGCATGAACAAATTTATTTAGATTGTAATATGTGAGTTTCTCTCTAAAATGAAGTGTAGCAATGTATTTTTTTCTCTTACGCATGACCTTTTTCAAGTTGTGGTAACTTACTCTACATTTCTTATCCAAGGGCATGATGACCTGATGGGAACTGGGATGAATTTCACTCTGATTCAGGTTGTCATAACTTAGTGTATGTTTTTTGTTTAGGGGTGTATGGCCTCATCACAACTGGGATGGATTTTATGCATAAATTTTTTCAAGTTGTGATAACTTACTCTATGTTTTTTGTTTAAGCCCTGTATGGCCTCATCACAACTGTGATGAATTTCACGCTTGTCTTTTTTTTTTTCTAGCCCTATATGGGAATATCGCAATCGAGAGGAGTTTCATTCTCACTAAAAAGCATGCCACGTGTATGTAGATTTGATGCGGTTTGGCTGACATGGACATTCAACCATGAACCACTAATATGTCCAAGTAAAGGTTCATAATGGATATGTGTTGTATCTGTTTCAACGAGAGGATGTCAATTATTCGTTCGTAATTCGAATCAATAGACCAGGAATGGAAAGTGTCATCTGGCAAGGCCAACCACACCTGGATATTTACTCTGAACATGATAGAAAACCATTGCAAACAGAATATGCAACCCTCCACATTCCCTTTTTCATATGGAAGCACCATGTTTACAAGGTATTCTTGCCAACTTCCAATTGTCGGCTTATTTTGTAGGAGATATGGCGAAAGGTGCTCATGCAAGCACCTAAAATCCTGTTGGTTTTCGCCTATAATTGCATTGAAAAATGACTGTACAGTGTAAATCCACAATGACTGCACATCAAACTCCGCTGCTACCAAACAAAAAATTGCATTGAACAGACTATCTTCATAGCTAGACACAACAATCATTGCTAGCTGTAAACCATGGCAGTCTATGCGATGCATAATTCGTTACCACTGCGATTCAAGGTATTTGCAAATGAGGAACAAGTAAATATGAGCTTCTTCAACATTTCATATCGACATTTTTCTGTATATTAGTGGTTCATAATGACCACTGACAACATTGGCATCATGGAACAAGATGCAATATGGATTGTCAAATGTAGTTTTGTTGAATAGTAAATATCTTGTTTTTCTTGTCAATGACCATATTCCAATTAATATATTGAGCTAGTTAGACAACCACCATATACAAAACGTATCTCCCCAAAGTACCCTCTTATGTGCAGGAAAAATTGGAGATGCAGATAACCACATCTTTGAAAAATACGTAGCGACATCATGTATTCCATGCAACTGCCGAAGAAAATCAGATTCTAGTTCGTATTCATATGACTCCAATGCCTCAGTGTCTCCATTTTTTAAACAACCCAGGAAATAATCTATCAATCCATTGCATAGGTCGGTCGAGGAATAACAAAAATGCAGTAGAACCTGAAATGCATCGAAAAGGAAATCCCCTACAGTATACAAGAATGGATCCAATCTAAAACGCCCATTGTTATGCACAACCTCGTCAATGTTGTCATGTATAATGGAGTGTGTATATATTTCATACACGTCAAAATCTATTACTTCTTTCATATTTTGAACTATCATTTTGAAGCTGTTTGTTAGATACTTTCAGTTTTCATTAAAACAGAGAAAAGGGGAAAAAAATAATAAAGGTAGAAAAAAAAAGGAAAGGAAAATAGGAAAACTACAAGTGCGAAATTGGGTACCAATCCACGTATGTATCTTTCAACCTTCTTCTTGTCAACTTCAATACCCCCTAGTCCCCATAGAAGATGACAAGAAAACAAACCCACACTGGAAAGTGAACCAAACAAAAAGAAACAATGCAAATAAATAACACCATAAATTTAACCAATAGAAAGATCGATTTGAACCTATTAATGGCGTGCATCCTACAAGCTTTTCAGAGACAGAAAAAAGTTCTGCAAAATACAAAGGACAAGACAAAGGCAACAACTGGACACAATTTTCTGACCCACAGAATAAAATCATTCCCTGCGTCTACACCCCGACGGATGGTTCCCTCTTGTGATAACTCCGAACTACTTTTCGAAAACCCCTCTGCATTGCAATTTTCAAAATAGCTATGGATGTGGCAACTGGCATATGAAGACGCATGGTTTCCAGGAGCAGAAATTAAGAGAACATAGAAACATGGTCTGCAACAAAATTTCGAGGTAGGGACTCCCACCATTGAAAAATACCAACGAAATGATGGCACAAAAACTTACCCGTCAACTAGGGATGACAACAGATCAGCCCCAAAAACTGCAAACCACAACAACATGTCCAACAACTTGCGAAGTTGAAGAACAACAAACCAGTGAACAACCACGAAGAGGTCCAACTGCAACTACAGGACCTCAACTTTGCAAAGTTGAATCAAACAAGAACAAGGATCATGGAACAAACCAGGGACAAGTATCAACCAATGAAACACTGATGCCGACAGAGAACAATTCAGCACAATTTCATTGCAAACAACAATTCAGACCTGTTAGGTAAACACTTAAGACTGTCATAGCCATCGAAGGGAGTAGTCTTGTGCAAACATTTAAGAAAAAATTTAGCATGGCAGGCCTGTTCTCTCGAAGCATGCAAGAATAAAACAAAAACCACACATAGTAATATGATAGAGAATGCATTCTAGCTAGCAAAAAATGCTAAAGAAAACATTCGAACTAATGGTAGCATTAATCCACCTTCGACCAATGCATAAGAAAATATATGATTCAAAAAGACCATATACAATGAAATAATTTGGATATGCCAACATATATAACATTGGGAATAGAGAAGCCGACAATAAGACCTCTAATCCATTGTTCAATCAGATCATGACAAATATGATACTTTTTATTATATAAAAATTGGTGTTTTTAGTTCCTTGGTCCCAACAATAGATAATATGGAAATATTTGTGGTCAATGGACAATCTAATACGAGGTCAACAAATTATCGATCGCTATAATCTCTCGCTATAATCCCTCTATGCCTACGACAGGGACTAATAAAGGTTATGTGATAGAATCTTGCAAGGGAAAATGGTAAGATTCATAGCTCCATTACAAATTGAACACCTTCATATTAAAATGAAAACCTTCATATTAAAAATTTTAGTAGAAAAATAATCTTAATTTTTTATTCATAAATAAAAAATAGGGTACATTCTATATATGCTACAAATAATTTTATAAAAGTTGGGAAGATTATTCTCTCATTTCAAAAATATATGCTATAATATTATAAATTAATAAATATTTTGTTCTTATTGTTTTTTTTTCTTTTTTTAAACTCTTGCTACAATTGGGAAGAATTTTTCATAGTGTCTAAACTTAAATCAACAATCAAATGTTAAGATTTTAATGAGAAGACACATGTCCAATATTCAAAAGTTGTGTAGAAACTACCATTTACAAGAAAATTATGTTATCAGTTGTTGATACTATATTAATGCAATAAGGATTTTTGAGAGGGCTGAATCCATTTACATATTAGAAAACGTAATTTTAACAATAAAAAATTACAATTTAATCAAAATTTATACAAGTTTTATAGAAAAATATCCAAATACTATAACATTTAAACTTCATAAATAAATTTAAGAAACATAATTTTCTTCTTTAAAAAATAATAATCATTTACAATTTCAAATATATTATTTCTAAAAAAACAAAACATTTTCCATTTACTAAAATATTAAATATTAACAATAAATCCTCCATCATTTTCATTTTGATTACCTTTTTTAGTCTGATATGCTTTAAACCTTCTTCAAGTTGGTTTTCTAGTTGTTGTAACTCTTCAATAGTCATTGAATCAAGATCTTCACCCAATAGATGCCTGCAAGCAATTTGACATTTTATATTAAGATATTTTCAATTTTTTTTTTCAAATTATATTACATATTATTATTATTAAAAATATTACCTTTCCCGTCTTTGTAGATGTTCAACATTTGCCTTCAATTTTGTCAACTCCAATTGGGAATTCTGTGTTTTTCAAAAAAAAATAATGTTAAGCATGTAATATAAAGTGAAGATGCACCATGATAATGATTTATCATTTTTTCTATTAAATTAAAAAAAAAAAATTAATTATTATAATTAGATAAAATAATTTAAATAAATATATATTAATTATTTTTTGTAATTATAATATTTAAATTAAAATGAATTTTTTTATTCAATTTTTCTTATATTCAATGGATTTTCATTTATTAAAAAAAATATTATTAATAAATATTTAATATATATTTTTATATTATATTTTTGGATAATAAAAAATAGTAGATAGTTTTACAAAATATTAATATTATTTAAAGTATTTTAACAATTAAATATTAAAAAAAATTAAAATATAATAGAAAATAAGAAAAAAAAATCATTAATTTTAATTTAAAGATAAAAGATATCTTTATACTACAAATATCTTTTATTTTTATATTACAAATAGTGTAAAGAAGAAAATAATATTGCAAAAATAAAAACTAAATTTCAAAATTTTTAATATTAAAAGTGGATATCCATAAAAATAAAAACACTATAAAATAAAATAATATGTAATATTTTTAAATTTAAAAAAAATGGATAAAGAAAAGTTTAATCTAAAATATTTTAGCATTAAAAAAAATGCTAAAACAAATAATTCCTGATCAATTATGTTAATTACAATAAAAAAATTAAAAACACTATAAAATAAAATAATATGTAATATTTTTAAATTTAAAAAAAATGGATAAAGAAAAGTTTAATCTAAAATATTTTAGCATTAAAAAAAATGCTAAAACAAATAATTCCTGATCAATTATGTTAATTACAATAAAAAAAAATAATAATCATTAATACATATAATATAATACAATATTTTATTTTTATTTATGTCATTTACTTTATGTATGTGTAATTTTATGATACCCTTCATTGAAGAGGGTGAATTTGCAAATTGGTATTAACGAGGTACCAACTTTCTTATTAGTCCCTGCCCCGGGCCCAAGGCAGGGACTATAGCTTCAGCCTAGCGGTCAAAGCCCTTTGATTACCCATTAGTTAGTCAGTTTTGCTACATTAATTGGTGCCTTTTAGTTTACCACTTATTCATTTACATTAATTGGTGCCTTTTAGTTTACCACTTATTCATTTAAAATAAGAAGCTTAATTCATTATTAAAATTTATTTGGAAAAACCAATACATTTTCTCAAATTTTTTTAATTTATTTGATGTATTCAATTTTAATTGTTTCAAATTATTAAAATTTATTTTGAAAAACCAATACATTTTCTCAATTTTTTTGATTTGATGTATTCAATTTTTTCATTGGCTAAAATTATTTTGATGTGATATAAATCCCATAGTGTATGCAACATTGTAAAATTATTTGTCAAAGCTAAAAATTAGTTTATAAAGTAAATTTATATGATAGGCTATTTTGGAGGTTGTGCTATGTACCATTGCAGTATGGTCGATGACTCTTCATTGAAGGTGCACTTAATGTCTAGCACTTTGCAACCTCTGCACTGGATATCTATAAGGAAAATTTCTTCACTGCAATTGCTCTTCCTTCAGTGCACTTTGCAACCTCTGCAGTGGATATCTATAAGGAAAATTCCTTCACTGCAATTGCTCTTCCTTCACTGCAGCTGCTCTTCTGTGCAATGATTAAATCTTCTGTGCAATGGTTGAATGGTTCTGAACAGCTGCTGCTCAACCTCTATAATGAAAGAGTTTTCTTCATCTCGCTATTATCTCCGCCCGCCCATATAATGCTAGATGATAAAGTAGAATACAACACTGACGGGAATGATTAATTTGTTCTGATCAAAAGCATCTTCCCTAGAGGGCGGGGATTAACACACAGCTTTCAAGTTTATACTTACAAGTATTTCACCTATGAGTAATTTTTATAACTATTACCTCCTCTTAGGCTTTGAGAATTCTGACCCATGGGTTTTAGCAAGCATTATTGGTGTTTTATCTCCCTTAATAGAAAGTATACAGTCCTTAAATTCAGGTTTTCCTTGTAAGCCTTTAGTTTGTTTACAGTACGTCTAATTAAATAAAAAATTCCCTGCTATCCTTCTGGGTAAGAGCCAAATAAAAGGGCATCCACCGATATTTACCCTCAGTTATGCCTGAAAAATACTTTATTATTAAAAAATAATGATTTTTTTAGAGTATATGCATAAATTTTGTATTATTTACTTTCAGTTATGCGTGAAAAATATTTTATTATTAAAAAATAATGATTTTTAGAGTATACAATGCATAAATTTTGTATTAGTTTATCACCACCGAATTCCATGAAACCCTAGCGCCAGGCTTTTATGAAGTATGAGTAGTCTCACAATGAATGAGCAATGACCAATAGATATAAAATAGAGGTAGAAGTCTCATATTATATAACATTCAAATAAATTATTGGATCAAATGTAAAGGATTTTGGATAATTCTTTTTTGTTTAATCTAACACTCCCCTAACTTCAATGCTTAAATAGTTTTATTTACAAGTAGTGACAGATAACAGTAGTATAGCAATGATAACGCCCAGATCCTGTTAAAGGTTTGAAATGCAATGATTTAAAAAAAAAAACTATCTTTTGTTATCAACTACGTAGCAATAAGTTTAGGTTACGGTATGTGGCAACTTCCAAGGTCCATCCTAAACCACCCATCTATCATATCCATCTGATATTTTACTATTCATTTTAAATTTTCGAATATAGTTTTGAGCATAGTCAATAACTAAGAAGCCTAGTTTGTACATTATATAGTTTCAATGTTGGCATTTGGGAATTATTTAGTTTATCTTATATTTGCAATCTCAATTTAAAAAAATTCCAGACTCGGACATTTGCCGACTGTGGCATAGCTGGTTATTTCCCTGTTCTTTCTCGTAGGGAACTACATCTTGGTATTCAGTGACATCTTGGTATTCATTGACATTCCAATTATAAGTAGAATCCAAAACAAGCTGGCCTTCTAAATACAACGTAGAACTATCATCAATGAATTCTAAATGGTATGATCGGTCATGGAGAACCAATGAAACTTACAATTGGTAACCCCAGCCTAGGAAAGCTTGAAGTATCGATGTTATTCTAGCAACACATATTATTGTTGAATATTATACTGTAACACTGTAATTTCATGTTGTAATACTGTAATTTCATGTAATGGCAATTTTTGGCTCACTCGAATTTGAAATGTTGTTTTTTCTTCTGCAACTAGCGAGCATGGAAATCAATTTTTTCCATTTTGAACTTTCATGCAAGCTAAGCCAAAATAATTTTGGGAGAAATGGAGGTATCTGGTATCAAGTTCTAATTTATTTTAGTACAAAATCAAATTCCAATTTATTTTCCTTCCATTTACAATTAATTTATTGACAGTGAAAACAAAAATTACATTACTTACTTCATTTTTGTTATCGTTGTACACAGAAGGGTTGGAACCAAAATTTTTAACGATAATAATTATTGCGCATATTGGTAACAAAATTTCTTGACAGTGAAAAAAAATTACATTACTTACCTCATTTTCGTTATTGTTGTACACATTGGAACCAAAATTTTTAGGAAGACGATAATTATTGAGCATATTGGTAACCACCGCATACACAGGTATATTGAAATTTTATATGCTCATCATATTTTTATTTTTATTTATTTATTTATTTTTAAGTAAAAGGCGGAACCTGTTATATTATAACTTCAGAAAATGAGTACATATGACACACAGGTGCCAGCTGTCTTGTCTATGTAGGAAACCAAGACAACTGGCCTGCCCACAGTAGCAAGCAAAATCATAGAGTTCATTGCGCCACCCTGCCCGTAGGAAACCAGGGTATTCATTCATAATTGACAACATTCTGTTTACTGTTCTAATACTGACCATACAAACAACTACAGAGATACAACTCTGGTAAACGACTACAAAAAATGATTTGGAAAACATGCAAGACAGAAAAACCTATTCCCCGGAGTCCTCGTGATCTTCCTTCGCTTTTCCACCGCTAGCTGGGATGGCGAATGGCTAAGAACAGGTTGGGAATTGTTGCCAAGGAGTGGCGCAGGAGTAGGCCGCGTAGAGCATGTCCAAGCGCTGGCTAACGCAGACTGCTCTGAAGATTTGGTCGTCGACCAGGCTTCGAACTTCAAAAATCAACTGCAAATGCTCCGGGTGCAGGAGAGGTGGCGAGGGCGGCTTCTGCACCTCATCTTTTATTTCCCAACATCCTGGCGCCTCCGTGTTTGTCTGCAATTCTGTGGGGCCTCTCGGTGGCTCCTCCTCGACCACGCAGGTGGTGGGCTCTTCATTATGTGATGCGCCTGGACTTGGGGTGCCTGTTGAGCAGGGCAGTACTACTGCTTCAGCGATACAAGTTGGGGGATCCCAATTGTCTGGTACAGTGAACATCCTGCTCTCCGAGAAGTCTGGTGGGAATTCCATATCTGGGTCTTCTTCTATGAGAGTTCTGGGGGGTGAGCTCGTTGCCGTGTTCACCCAACGTTGTCTCTGCCTAGCCATGCTCACAGCCTTCTGAAACTTCCTGTGTCTCTTCCTTATGGAATCGACAGCATACTAGTCGGCTCCCCTGCGGGGCTTCCCTCTCAGCCTCGGCATGGAAGTAGCAAGGAGCAAAGCCAGAACGCCGAGAACATCGCAGAACTCAATCCGCAGAGCAAAGCCAGAATGCCGAGAACTCACACTAAGATTTCCGTCAAGGCGGCTGAGGGCATAGACTATAATGACTGCCATTAAAGCCGAGAGCTTAATGCTCTGGCTATCTGTCCTGTAAAAACTCGTGCAAAACCCCATCAGAGAACGGAGACCGAAGGAGGGAGTGCCCTTCATAAATGGATGAATGTGTGGTGAGAGCCATTATAAATGGCCTCCCCCATATCGCCTCGATGTGCCTCCCCTTGTCCTCGTGTCACCCCATCCGGGGCTATATGCTCATCATATTACTATTACTATTTGAATGAAATTATTAATGAAACGCTGATAAACAGAGTTAAGGGAGAGTTCTACTTATAATTCATGTTAAGATGAATATTCTCAATAATATAAATTTTGTTTATTGTACATATCCATAATATATTGATTACAAATAATTGTTTTGTTGTCATATTATTGTTTATTATTTATTGTACATATCCATAATTTATTGTTTATAAATTATTGTTTTGTTGTCATACTTTGTTGTCTGTATATGATTGATTTAACAATTTGGATTAGTTAAAGTTATTTTTAAACTTTTAGTTTTAAATTAAATTAATAATTAAATTATATATTTGTAATTTTGCAATTTATTTTAGCTTAGTATTTAGATGTTATCTTTAATTAATAAGAAATTAATATAAAATTCTTCTATTTATTAATTTAGAATTTAATTTACATTTATGTTGGATCTAAATTTGCATTTTAATTCATAAAGATTTACCTACTAGTGATATTAAAGACAACAATGAAGTAGTTTATGCAACTATCTCATTTGTTTGGTTAAAAGAAAAAAAAAACAAATGCATGAATGCTTCAGCAGAGATTACAATTATTTAACATGGCAGGGACTAACTGCTATGCAGCTATCTTACTTGTCTTTTTACTTATGTGTTGGAGGACGGACAAATTTATATATATATATATATATATATATATATATATATATATATATAATTATAATTTTATAATATATAAAATTCTTTTTATTGAAAAAAGAGTTTGTAAATTGATATTTAAAAGGTACCAAATTTCTTATTTTTAACTTATTTATTATAAGAGTGAAACTTATTTCTTTTATATATATCCATCCCAAAGTGTTAACTCAATATGTTGAAGCATCTATTTGTTGGACACACCTACCACACTTAGAGGGGGGGTGAATGAGTGTGGGGCTCTTTTTCCCAAAACTGCCCTCTTGCACAAAAACTCATCAATTAGAATTCAACATTTATTCATTACCCATTGTTGTCATTTATAACCAGTTAG
>ML778208.1:342433-354948 GCA_009831015.1 Picea engelmannii
ATCAATTACTTGACATCAACCAATGACATCAATCAAACCAAACCATTTACATCAATGACATATGATCCAACAATCTCCCAAGTAATCAAACCATTGGCATCAATGACAAACCATTGGCATCAATGAAAACATGATCCAACACTATTCAAAGGATATATATATATATATATAAACTCAATGTGCTGAAGCATCTACTCATAGTTTATACAAAGGTGATAGATCATAGAGTTGGGTGTTATTGATTGTTTTTCCATAAATCATAAGGTAAGTGTGATTTAGTGCCTGTAACCTATTAATTCATATAAATAATAGAGTTTAGTGTGATTGATGGTCTTGCCATAAATCATAAGGTAAGTGTGATTTAGTGCCTCTAATCTATTAGTTCATATATGCGTAGTGGTTATACCACCTCAAGACAAATACACTCTCAAACATTTCCTGAGAAATATAACTCTCCAATAAAAATGTATACTCATAAAAGAAAAAATCTTAAATACAATTTATAAAATAAGAATTTGTGATTATGTTCAAATTCTTTCCCCGTGACAAAGAAAAATATATCTCAAAAGATTAAAATAATAATGGAAATTTATCTCTAAATATATTAATATAAGGATGAACATGTTATTAGAGTGAAAAATTTGAAAGATTATTAGCATTGATCGGAGAATTATATCTATTTAATTTTCATTCGATTAATTTCCTTCCAAACAAGGAGGCTGCAAAGCAGCAAGCCCTTGCCCTGCAAGTGCTTGGCACATGTCAAGTGACTGGCATTGGTTGTGATTGGAGTTGTCAATATATGATCATCTTGACACTTACCTGCTTTGATACTATGCAAATTTGATAGCGTCCACGTGAGAGTAGAATACCCACCCATATTTATAAAAATGGGTAAACAGAGTTTCAGTACCACCTATGCCAAAGGGACCAAATATATGTTGAATAAATGACTTAAAAACATTTTGGTGAATGATAATTATAATTATATTATTAATAATTAAGACATAAGTTTCTCTGCAAATCAAGCTTATGTCAAATGCCATCTATACAGTGCAGGCTCACCATGTTGACATTAAAGTCTTATCTCCATAATATACTGTCCATCGACAACAACTAGCATTAAAATTTCAAAGAATTTGACACTGATATTTTGAACCATGCATAAACCAATGCATAGTTCCATTTGACTTTTTTGCCTCTACGGTTCCATTTGCCTCTACATGAGATCTCACAACGTACTCTTATAGTTTTACTGGAAATTGCAACCTTTACCCCTGCGGTGTTTTGCTGACACGACTTCATTTCCCTGTGATCTAAGACTGCATTGTTACCTCCAGAATTTGGGTTTCTCATTGAACCAAGCTTGGGGATGAGTATTTAGATGAAACATTTTTGGTCGGTACAAGTGTTATCAGATCCTAAATCTATTCACATCATCTAAAGATCCATTCTAATCATGATCTCGACATGCAAATAATGACATAAAAAGGAGCAAACCGCTGAAAGAAGAAAAAACTATGAGAGATACGCAAATAACGAAATAAAAATGAGTGAATGAAAAAGAAAAAAACAGCTAGAGATTTAGTTTAACCTACCATTAATAAAAATGAGTGAATGAAAAAGAAAAAAACAGATAGAGATTTAGTTTAACCTACCATTAGGCTTGGTACTGTGTCTTGATACTTAATTGCAACAACATAGAGCAAGAAAAGGAAGAGGAGAGCAGGTTGTGAGTGAATGAAAACAAAGAGGAGAGCAGGCTGCAAGATATACAATTAGTCCTAATTTTAGGGGTATATATTCATCCTACCGATTTATGGAAAGTAAGTTGTAAAAGTGGTTAGAACCTATATTGAAAATTGGAAATAAACGATAAAAAATGAGCCCCTGTTGGCTGGGCATTTGCAATCAGAGTAGTAAATATTAGAATTGTCAAGCCTTTCATGGAACAAAATGTAGGGAAAAACAATATTTTAGGAGATTTAAGACTGAATTCATAGTAATGTGTGAATGGTAGTAAATTAACTATCTAATCTAACGGGGAAAAACGCGTTCAGGAGATCAAATATAAGCCTCAGCTGGCCATGGAGTTTGCATTACAGTAATAAATACTGGAATTTCCAAGCCTCTGATAAAGTTAAATTTTCAAGGAAAGAGCAAGATTTTAGTAGATTTAAGTCTGCATTTTCACAATAATGCATGTCTGACAGTATAATATCAAGTTTAACAAAAGAGAAATCATTCAAGAGATCTAAGAGGAGCCTCTGTTGGCCATCGCGTTGGAATTAGCGTAATAAAGATTGGAATTTCCAAGCCTTTCATGGAATCAAATAGGAGTCTATGTTAGCCATCGCTTTAGTGCTAAAGTATTAAAGATTAAACACACTAAAGTATTAAAGATTAGAATTTCCGAGCCTTGTATGGAATTAAATTTCCAGGGAAGAGTGATATCTCAGCATATTTAAGTCTGTCTACCTTGGTGACCGCAAAAGTGAGGCGGTTTGGTTTATAATTAAGTCGATAGGCATTTCTATTGGAATTGATGAGTTAATGAAGTTTTTAGTTACAAATTCCAATCTTATGGTCAGTATTTGCATCTTCTTCGTGGTCGTCTTAAATCAATCAATGAATGATATTAAGTTCTTATAACTTTTGTGTATTTATAAATGTATTTATCAAACTAATTATTTTTTCACATTTACTTAATCATATTAAAAAATTATTTTCACATTTACTTAATCATATTAAAAAATTACTATACTAGTAGCTAGCTGATTACCAAATTTGAGTAATTAACAAAGATTCACATTTTAACGAAAGTGAAGAGAAGTGAAAATGAAGCGCAAACGTTTAATATTTATTAATTTACCAGTTTGGCCACGAATAGCAATATATTGGCTGGTGCGGTGCAACGTTTATCTTGGTATTTCGTATGCAATGTTGGAGTGCATTTCATTTTATGGCCGCAAACATGGTCTTTCTTATGCAATGCTGTAGTGCGTTTCATTTTATGGCCGCCTTTCTATGGCGTTCCATTTGATTGTGATTAACATATAGATTGGTCGTATGCTGGAGTGCGTTTCATTTATGGCAGCCTTTATGACCGAGTTTCGATTCTCTGCTCTGTAGCTGAGGCTGTCGTTGTGGACTAGATTACAATAAGCACTCACGACTCACAATTTCATCATAGGGAAGTTTTCGAAATTCTTCTTCTCATACCAGAGAGCTACTGTGTTTGTACCATCTTTTTGTTTCTTGCTTCCTTAATAGTTGTGAAAAGTAAACTAAACCAAGTTAATGCTAATTTGTGAATGCTTTTGTTTATTTTTGATATATTAAACAGATGCATGGTAGTTGATTGACAAGAACACCACACCGTTTAGTTTTTCTCTCTTTATCGGGCGATAAAACTAACGTTAAAGCGAGCACTATAAGGATCAACTATGCATCATCCGGGTTATTTTCATCTGGGGAGACCTTTCTGCTCTCTCTTCTTTCAATTTTTCTTTTTTCATTTTTTGGGTCTTATGTGGTTATCATAAATTGTCTGTGTTTTTCGTTTAGAAAGGCCCTTCTTATTTATTGAGGGGATGACAAACTGATGTTCGAACTATTGGTAGATTGAGAGGAGGAAATTTCAGCAGGTAAACTAGAAGGCTGTAATCTAGAAGGTGGAGCGTAACTATTCAAAATTATGTTTGAGTGTGGATAGGCATAGCTATCCGATCATGCAATAAAATGCAGCCTTTTTTCAACTTTATCAACTTTGGATGCATGACTGTCGATTTTTTCTTCCTGAGTACAATTAAACTCATAACTTCTAGTACAAAGACACCATAGGCATGTATTTATTGTTATTCTAAAGACATGATTTTAATTTTAATTTTAATCATATGTTTGAGGTTTGTAAGCGGATTGAAACAATTATTTTTTTTAATATCTGTTGTCAAGTATAAGAGCTGATAGTTGGATTTAAATGCTTTAATTGGGATTAAAATGTCTAGGTCTCAATGTACACGGACGGATTTAAATGCTTTAATTGAATTAAAAAAATGCGTCCCCTCCATTGATAACCCAGTAAAAATACTTCACGCATGCAGGAGTCATTGATAACCCAGGAAAGCGGCCAGGTGTAGGATGCTCGATTCAATTAAAAAAATGCATCCCCTCCATTGATAACCCAGTAATAATACTTCACGCATGCAGGAGTCATTGATAACCCAGGAAGGTGGCCAGGTGTGGGTTGCTGGATTCAATTAACAAAATTCGTCCCCTCCATTGATAACCCAATAAAAATACTTCACGCGAGTCATTGATAACCCAGGAAAAATACTCAGATTCATCCATTCAACCGCCATCCAAAATAACCCACATTTCCTGACATTGCAATGTGATGCACATTTCCTGACATTGCAATGTGATAATCACTCCCAAACGTCACAATGTCTCGAATATAGTAACGTCACAATCTACCAAACATTGTAATGTTACAATGTTACAAACATATAAGTTTGTTGTAATTTGACGAACATATATGAATATCGCAATGTGACAAACATTTCCATAAAATCATTATACACATATAATCATTATTTTATATGTTATATTATACATTTATGTAATATGTTATATCTCATGTCACAATATGACAAAAATAACATGATCAATACTGCAATGCAGTAGTGTCATAGTAAACAATGGTTAACATAATCAGCATGGCCCACCATAATGATATACACATGGTCAACGAGATTCATCCATGGGCATTTTCAACCCGAGTAAACTCCGGTCAACCATACTCAACCATGGTCATGGTGAACCACAATCAACCATAATGAAGGACAACCATGATCAACCATAGTCAACCTTTCCTTCCCAAATTCAACCAAGGTCTACCAAAGTTAATCATGTTCATGGTCAACCATACTCAACCATAGTCATTATCAATTAAGGTATTATTGTATTAATATTTTAATAGTGTATTATTCAGGTATTAATACTTTAATAATGTATTTATTGATATATTAATACTTTAAGAATGTGTTTATTAATGTATTAAGAATGTATTAATAATTCAATATGTTATATTATATATTAATGTATTAATATCATTCATAATCATGATCATAAGAAACTATGATCATTGTCCACTATAATCAACTAAATTCATTTTTAATAAATGTATTAATGTATTAATACTTTACTAAGATTTGATTGATGTATTATTACTTTAGTAATGCATTATTAATATATTATTTTATTAATATATTAATACTTTAGCAATGCATTAGTTAATAATATATTAATTAATTAATGCATTACTATATTATAGTCATGTATTAGTTTGGAAATGTGATATATGCATTACATTATCATGTGATATATTATAATCATGTATTTTTATGCATTACATTATTAAAATATCAATCATTTCATATGTTACATTAGACACTAATATAAATTAATACTTTAATTTATACATTTTTATTATATATTACATTAATGTATTAGTATATTAATGTATAATACATTAAAATATAATATTAATATATTAATACATTAATGCATTACATTATTAATCTATCAATCATTTCATATGTTACATTAGACAGTAATGTAAATTAATAATTTAATTTACACATTTTTATTATATATTACTTTAATATATTAATACATTAATGTATTAAAATATTATATATTAGTGTATTCATGTATTAAGTTAATGTATTATACATTAGTACTTCAATAAATAATATTTACATTAATGTAATACATTATATATTTGTACATTAATTTATATATTAGAATTATTAATTTATCAATCATTTCATATGTTACATAGACACAATGTAAATTAATATTTTAATTTATACATTTTTTAATATATTATTAATAATAATTAACATATTTTATATATTAATACATTAATGTATTAATATATATTAATATATTAATGTATTACTATATTAATATATAGTACATTAATGTATTAAAGTATTATATATTAGTGTATTAATGTATTAACTTAATGTATTATACATTAATATTTTAATGAATTATATTTACATTAATAATACATTATATATTTATACTTTAATTTATAATACATTAATATATTAATACATTAATGTATTAATATATAATACATTTATGTACTAAAGTATTATACATTAGTGTATTAATGTATTAAGTTAATGTATTATACATTAATATTTTAATGAATTATATTTACAATAATAATACATTATATATTTGTACTTTAATTTATGCATTAGAGTAATGTAATAATGTATTATTAAATATATTAAAGTATCAATTATTAATATATTAATGTAATGTATTACTAAATAATGTATCAATCAATTGATATGTTACATTATACAATAATGTAAGTTAATACTTTAATTTTTACGTTATTATTATATATTAAATTAATGTAATAATCAACTCTTACATTAATTATTTATTAATATATTAATGGTAATTTCCAAGACATGTAGACTGTCAACTAGCAAAAATCACTTAATAAAAGTGGTTGATATACGCCCATCAACGCCATTAATTTTTAAAAAGGTGGAAAAGAGGACCGATAGACGTATATCAACCACTTTTATTAAGTGATTGTTACTAGTATATAAATTATTAAAAAAAAAAGAGGCCATGTGCACTTTGAGGATTTGTACACGAGGCATGTGGTTGCAAGAAACATGTTATTCTCTCCATGAACAAAGGTGGTCAAACTCAGCCGCATTTGGTTGATTATTCTTATATTATAATGAGGGATGCTTTCAGGGCTGGTACTGCGCAATGGAACAAACACCATGGTGTGGCAGACTAACACTGCGAACCAGAGCGTATCGTTTGTTTTCATGCAGGACAATGACAATTTTATAGTGTAGAATAACAATTCCAACATTGTTTGGGAGAGCTTTGTCAATCCTACTGATACCCTTTTGGTTAATCAAACTTTCAGGGTGGGACAAAGCCTCCACATGTATCCTTATTCATTCACCCCGGAGTCCAGTGGCAATTTCACATTGAAATGGAGGAACAATATCACATACTGGAATCAGGGTGCCCCTAATGGCTCTAGAGCATGTCTAAACAATCAAAGGTATTTTACACTCTTCAATTCTTCTCATATTCAGGTCTGGATTGCATACAACAATGATTACAATGATGCCTCGATCACATTGCAAAGGATCACACTTGAATCAGATGGGAATTTGAGGTCCTATGGGTGGTTTAAAAACTAAGGACCATTGAAACTAGGTTGCAGTGCAATAAAATACCAATTCCAAGTGTATGGATGGTGTGGGAACTTTGGGGTGTGTGTTTACAATCACACAACCTCGTACTGCATGCGCCCATCCACAGATTTTGTACCCATAGATCCCAACAATCCCACACAAGGGTGCAACAGAAAGAAGGACATTGCAGGGTGTCATAACCATAGCAGGGTTGTATTGAACAATACTGTATTTTTTTCTTATCCTCTAGAATCAGAGTCACGGTATGAGATATACAATTTTGACAGTATATGTTGTGAGCAGAACTATCGAAATAACCTGAAGTTTGCAGGTGAGTTTTCTCTATTGTCAGGACTGGGAACATGATGTCCCCGGGTGGGTTTTCTCTGTTTGATACCTTTTAAGATATAAATGCAGGTAGAGACTACATAAGAAAAGTAATTTGCTAGTATTCTAGCCTTAATCCGTTTTAATCTAGTTCTCATGATCCAAAAGCAAAGTAACCAAATTTGTAGGTCTCCTAGTCTCTTGGTTAGTTCTTATTCGTATGTCCATTGCGATTCGTTCTTCAACTATAGAAGATCGAAATCAACCATCATATGTGGAGCATCAAATATGGGTCAACTACTCGCTTCGTTCGGATTCAGTTCGAGGGATCTCTCCATTCACAAAGGTTGGGTGATGCAGTATTGACAAAATCCAAGCAGGTCAAATGATCCGCTCTACCAACTACTTGCTAAGGAGAAAGTTAACTCTGGAGTTTCACATAATTCAAAAGTAATAGTAAGTAATCTATGCAATTAAAAAATAGATTTCTACACAGATTTACAAGAAACTAATAATATTGTCACATATTCATCTACTGGTACTCAAGGAATTGGTCCACTCGGTGGGAAGAGAAATACCTTTAATCAGTCATCTAACACAGTCATCCCCCTCCCTGATTTGATGTGATATTTCCCTCCCAACATGGATAACATGTAGCCAGGAAAGAAGCCAGCAAGGTATAGTACAGAGGCACATACCCTTACTGTACAGGCTGAGGGAACGTGACTGAAAGAAGGTAGGTAAGACAACAAAGTACAATACCGAGGCACAGACCCTTACTGTACAGGTTGAGGGAACGTGATTGAAAGAAGGTAGGTTGTGTGATTTCACCTTCTTATTGTGCCTCAAGATTCTACTTGTGACTAGGATTGTTCTGGCCACTAGGAAATGAAAGAAGAATGTCTCTACTATATTGCATGAAGAATTATAGCAATCGGTTGGGGCTACTGTCTGAGCACATATAGAGGAGAGGAAGGAGAGTTTGGGGATACTGGAGGAAAGAGAGGTTGGGGCTACTGTCTGAGGACACTTTGCACAACTATGAATGAACAGGTGTGGGATTATGTGTTAATTCCATCGAGTGTAAAGTTTTTTAAATTGTAAGAGGCTAAGATTGGGAAAATTATCCTTCTAACATTTAACATTTAATGATATCAAGTAATGCTAGAATTAATTCTAGCATTACTTGACTTGCGAGAAACTATTCGTTAAATTTATGCTTGAATCTCCTTTTAAGGTAAGGTATAGTCTTCCTCTTCCTCGGGAAGAGGCCAAATAAAACCTCCAATTTAAAACTTAGGATAAGTAATACGAATTTTCAAATGAAGTTTATGAATTATAAAAAACTTTATCTTAAAACATTGAAAAGTCATTGGTTTCAGTGCAAAACTAATAGAAGAAGGAATAATCGATTACTATCCGAAGGGAAGGGACTAATAAAGACATTTATTAAATAATTATATTTAATTAAATGAAATGATATAAATATATTATAGTTATTGTAGTCGTTTTCAATTATTTATTATAATTAAAAAGGAATGTGCTTTCTAAAACGAGCTTTGACTTATAAATATTTCATATTTATTTATATATGAATTTTAATTTTAATTTATTTTCTTAGGTATGTTTGTAAGAAGTAGGATGTGATAGTTTTACTTTAAATATATTAGTCATAATATTCTTCTTTATGTAGATGATATTGTTCTTTTTTGTCCTGGATGGAGTGACACATAGGCATCCCCCATGCATACCTAGCCATAAATATGGTCAGCCACCACCGCAAATCCCATTCTTGGATGGAGGATGGCCATAAATTCTCATAGATAGAGAGAGGATAGCTCCCTCGCGCAGGATTAATGACACCCTCGCTGATTAATCGAAAGGATATGATGATAGGTACGGGGGGAGGCTAGCGGTCTTATCAGCTCCTTGGATAATTCTTCAGCTTGGCCATGGCATTCACCATTCTGCTTCTTCACTTTGTCTCTTCGATCTTCTCGGGGATATGGCTCTGGTCCTCTCAGAATTCTCTAGCCTCATTCTCATAGTTCTTCAGCCTCCAGGAGATACCATCTCGAGAGAGAGAGGGAAACCCAGGTAGGGACCCTTTTGGTACTATTATGCTGCAAGGAAGAGACGCATGCGCAATTTGGAGAGGGATTTATCCATATCCCAGACGTAGCTAATCATGAAGCCGACCATGCCTCCAATGGCCTTCGTGGAGGAGGAAATCCTGGAGGAACCAATTTAGGTTCTACCAGAGTCCCTCCTTTACACGGTCCTGGATAACCAAGGCAACCCCAACACCAACATTGCAGCTACAGATCCAGCTACAACCATGGAAGGTGCCACTTTAATTTTCTAGGAGGAACTCCCCATGAAGGACTGCCTGACTGGGACCCCAATGCTCAACCCAGTTGCAGATTGCAACCATAATCCACCTAGTCTCTTCAATGTGGAGCATTTGTAGCTCATTTTTGAGATGAGGGGATACATGATGGAGAAACTCCACTGGCATACCCTCATTAGCAACATAATTGACATGTTGTTTGATACCTTCTCGAATGCGCCAGTCAAAAAGAGGTGCCTGACCTGCACGCAACCCTTTTCATGCATACCCAATGTAGGAAATCCTCATAGCGTCTCTCTGGATGGAAGGTTCCACTGTTCTCACAACCCTCCTAATTTTTAAAGTTTCTCAGTCCTTTACGCTTCCCTTACATGGAAATGGAGTTTTGTTCTTATCTCCCTGATCTGGTTCTATGTTCAGTTTTCTATTTAGTTTTAACTGTCATCTTTTAAATGTATGTCCAGACGTAATTGTCAACAACACAAGCTACCACTTTCTCTGGTTTCCAACTAAATGGAAGAGCAAGTGGTGGTTGTTATTTTTGGCCGAAAGTCTAAATAATTCCCACTTGTTTCGGTTTCCACTAGTTTGGAGGAACATGTGGCAAGCCTATGACACTTATCAGTTTTGTATAGTGACAACAAATTAATCAGGAAATACAAACCCCTTTTTTTATTTACAAAAAAAAATATTGTTCTTTTTTGTAAATAAAAGAGGAAAAATATATATTACCTTAAAAACATCAAAACAATGCAATGTTATTTGCTTTCCACCTATTCCACCACATTAGGGAAACCAAAACAGGTGGCTTGCAGAAACAATTGGATACCATAACTATAATTTCAGAGTTCAACATGACAAATGTCATGTTTCATACATAAGACGTGTCTGCTGTCATGTGCCACAGATTGTATCTACCATGGTTGTTTACATACATCAGAAAATTTAACAGAACTAAAAAAAGATGAAGCTGGTTCCTGATATGAAAAAAGAGAGAGAAGCTAGAAATTTGGAAAAATTGGGCGTCCATCAGTGTTGTAGGTGAAGACGAACCTCTGTCTGCAGGTTTGACAATGAGTTTTATTCAGCACATCCGACAAGGAGTCAAACAGGAAACCCATGCGTCGACTGAGAATTATTTAATTATGAGTTTGGTCCTCCAGGCTTCGCTGCATATTAAAGATCAACTGAAGGTGGTCGTCTGAAAAATGATGAGGATTGGCCAGAGGCTACTCAATTTTCCCATCTATTTTTGCATGAGGAGTTGTGTCCATATAAAAATTCATCGGTGGAATTTATTCCATGTATAGCTAGGGGTTGTGTTCCTGGATATCCACTCTGTCAGCTAGCTAGGGGAAATTTCTTCCTCCACCATGCAACTTCCTTTCTCTAGAGGTTGGACCTGGGGCCTGGTGATGATGCAAGGCTCAGGTGGGGCTTCCAAATGATGCAAATCAAGAGGAGGAATTTATTCATCCACAGGGAAACTTCCAGAATCATGCATAGTATCAGAGAGGGGTGGAGGTGAGTGTTGGACATGAGGGGAGGGTGTAGGAGACTTAGTCTAGTTATGGACCCTTCCGAGGGAGATGGAGGTGGGAGGGGATGTATCTGAGGCATCAGGGTGATTGTTCCATGCAATTAAGTTTTAGCACACTGGCCCTCATTTTGGTTTACCACACTCTCTTGGCATGGTGGAGGGATTGCAACATAAATTGGGGTAAGGAGGATACAACCAGGCTAGAGAAGCAACACTGGTGAAATGGAAATTGAGTAGGGTGACCGACAGAGGTAAGGATTCCATGGGAGAGTATCCACAACAAGAATATGAGGAAAATAGAAAGAACCAGAGAGCCAACTGAATATGGAGAATGACAAAATTCCCAAGGGATCTTACCTTCATAGAGGTTGGAGAAATGACTATGGGGGGTGCCATGAAAGCAAAAGTTACACCAACCCAAGGTCAAGTACCTTCTTGAGTACTCCAGCTCTGGTTCACATGAGGATCCATTAACCTCTGAGTGGTGGAACAACACACTACCATAACTGTTGCACAAGAGGCTGTCATTCAAATGATTTGTAGGTTTGGATGACAGATGGGGGTAATGACTCCCCTGGATGCATGCACGCCAACGGTCTCTAGTTGTCCATCTGTTACCCCATCCGAGGATAGATGATATTGTTCTTATGGTAAGGCATCCCTTTTATTTTCACAAACAACTGGAAATTCACAATGATTTCTATTTTAAAATAGGTATGATTCTAAACACTTACAAAAAAATATTAGCTTAATCAAATCCAAAAAGACCAATTACAATTGTTTTTTGTGTATGACATTAAAAATTTAGATTAAGATACTTCATATGAATATTGTGAAGTGGACCTGCATCATAATATTAATGGAACTATATCATTGAGAAAATGATTAATGTAGAAGAACAATAATACGTCAATGTATTTTTGGATGTGTGAAACAAATGACTACTTCTTGAGACACTTATCATTCATATTATCTTATATACAAGTGATGTTTGGGATTGCAACATGTTTAAAGAATCTTAAAAAAATATAGAGAAAATCCAAAA
>ML778208.1:355088-386206 GCA_009831015.1 Picea engelmannii
ATATATATATATATATATATATATATATATATATATATATATATATATATATATATATATATATATATATATATATATATATATATATATATATATATATTAAAAACATATTCAAATTTTAAAATTAACCATAAACATTTGTAGTTGCTTCAATCTTTTGAGCATAACAAGATATAGTATATAGTATTATGCACAACCCTTGTTAAATTGTGACAACAAATTAAAAGAAATTGTAAATACTAAAATTTACCTATGTAAATATTTAGTGGTGTTGGTTTAAGAAACCAATGGAAGTTCAGATAACAGGTGATATTTCTTGTAACTATGTAAACCATTCCAAGATAGATATATATCTATGAAGTTCAAGACATGTATAGGCTGGGGGTTAAGCTTAATTGTAAGCCTATATTTAATAATAAAGATATGAATACCTTGCCCCATGGATTTTTCCTTGACACATTGTTAGGTTTTTACCACGTAAATATCGTGTGTTATCTGAGTGATTATTTTATCTCTATTGTCATATTTCTTGCATTTAATTAGTATTTCGGGCTCTAAATCCGAACAAGTGGTATTAGAATGAAGGTGAAGGAGGCATTGATCTGAGAAAGGGCTAAGCTTGTTTGTGCCACAGAGAATTGGTCAAAGGAACAGGAGGAGAGGCATAGTAGAAACAATATCCACCAAGTATGAAGGAAATTGAAACAGGTAACATGTTGCCATTGGATTGATTCTATGTGAGCCCATCTGGTAGTTGTTGATGAAGAGAAGAAAGGATGCAAAGAAGAAAGACTGCCAGGTAGAGGTAACTATTGAGCATGAAATGTTTTGTCTATTTCTAACTATCACGTAGAACATAGGTCGCACAAAGTAGAGGGAATGCAGAGAAGAGTTTTCTTGTTTGTTTTTGGTGGAGAATCTTGTCCGCGTGTAGAAGGAAAACAAATTCGTGTGCATAGGAGGAGAAAGCATCGAGGGTGGGTTTTCTTTGTTTGCATGCAAGAGAAGGGAGATTCGACGAGTGAAGGGAGAATCTTATGGAGAGAGCCTGAGGAGAAGAAAATTTGGTCACTAGAAATCCATGCATAGACAGGGAAACCGTGAAGAGTTTGGAGAGGAAACATATTTTTCAAAAAGTAAAATTGACTTTTGAAGTGAAAAAATCAAATTGATATTTGAAGAGGGATATGTGCGTAAAGAACTAATAACAAAGAACAAAACTAATAAATTCGAGTAAAAACAATTTAATGGTAAAAATAACTTATAATTGTGGAAAATTAAAATGCAAGATTTGTTAGCAAGAGAAAGAATGATGATGGTGGAGCCACCATGAAAAAAATATTTTTTATGAATTTGGAGTTGTAAAATTATTTATTGCATGTAAATGGGCATACGAATGTAATACCTAGATAGGCATGTGTACCCCTGGTTTATTGGGTCAACTATGAAAAGTGTAGACTAGATTTAGGTAGATTGAACATGTGGGGGGCATGTATGTTGGGTTAATATTGACTCAGTGAAAGAGTCAACAAATTAAATTTATTTTAGTTCAAAGAACGTGGTTTTTCAGGTCCATGTGTTTTAGGTAGGCCATTATATTGTGTCGATGGATTGAATGTAATGAATCCTATAAAAGGATTGGTCAACTACATTGTAAATGGGTCTAGAGGTAAGTGGTGAAGGCTTACTTGGCCTATTTGATTGGATTGGTTCAAGGGAATATTCATGTCTAGGTAGAGCAGTGAGACTCCATCGTAAGGTACTTGGAGGTTAGCAACACAGGTTCACTTGGGATTGGCCAGATTTGGGAAAGGTTTTGAATGCAAAGTTTGAGGTGGAGCATAAGGTGTCCAAGTTAGAAAGGTGGGTTTATAGGAACATTGATGATATTTGTAGTGAAATGAACATTGGAAAGTCAATCAAGTGTTTGAGAATATATAATGGATCTAGGTTCATATTCGTGGAATTTCAAGGAAGCTGGGATAATAGTGACATGCTCAATAATCCCAAGTTGTAGCAAGAGTCATGGGAAAAGAGGTTGTGTTATCTATTAAATCAGTCACCGTCGGTTGCAAAATACTAGAAGATTTCGGAAGAGGTATGAATAGGTCATCTAGTGATTACTCAAATGTGAAATTATTTGGTTTTGATTCTTATGTTTTTTATCATCATTTTGAGTAGGACCCAAATTAAATAGGTAGATATTTGTTGGCTATAGTAATGGTGTTAAGGGATGCATATTGTGGGATCCTACTACCCATAAAATCATCATGGACAGAGATGCAGTGTTTGATGAGTATCCTTTTATAAAATCAAACATAGTAAAATATGAAAGGTACCAAGCATGACTCGTAGCAGAAGGGTATTTGGAAGATATTGATTTGCATGAAAGTTTTTCACCTGTCCTTAAGATTGTTTCTATTCATGTTATGTTAGCACTAGTTGTGTTACTTGATCTTGAATTAGTGTAACTAGATGTTAAAATTGTCTTACATGGAGTTTTGGATAAGGAGATGTATATGGAACAACCAAAAATGTTAGTTTAGGATCGCAATAAAATATTTCTTTGCAAACTCAGGGAAGTCATTGTATAGCATGAAGCATGCCAAGAAAATGGTACAAGAAGTTGATTCCTTCATGGTAAGCCAAATTTTGCAAGAAATGAGTGTAAATATTGTGTTTATGGTATATCCATTATATTGGTATCATGTTTTATGATTTTTGCAAGAACAAGAATGTTTGAGATTAGCAGGTTGGCTAAGTTGGTTGGGACATTTGAAATGAAGGATCTAGGAGCATAGAAATAGATCTTGGGCATGAAAATACAAAGATACATGAAATATGGTAAGATTTGGTTATCACAAAAAAAACATGTGGTGAATATATTGAAGAAATTCGGTATGAATACCATGAAATCGATAAATATCCCTTTTGCTTTCCATTGCAAGCTTTCTTCAGTTTTATATCCTAGTAATGAAGAAGAAAAGGGTTATATGTCTCATGTATCATATGCTAGTAGGAAGTTTAATGTATGCAATGGAATGATCGGTATTTCACATGTAGTTTGTGTGGTCAGTAGACACATGGAAAAACCAGGTGAAGAGCATGGAAATGGGTGTTGATGATTGTGATGTGAATGTTGAAGTATTTCACATGCAGTTGGTGTTTTTAGTGGACACATAGAAAAAATGGGTGAAGAGCATGGAAATGGGTGCTTCAATATATTAGAAGCAAAGAAACACAAGTATCACCTACAATAATTGTAGTGATTTAGTCTATTGTTATGTTTTGGGACATTTCGACAAGAGGAGACTTATCTCAGGTTTTGTCAAGAATGGAAGGATCTATTGGGTAATTTTGGACAAGTACGGGATAAAGTGTTATGTGGTGATAGAAGCATTTTGAATTTGACTAATGGTTCAACATATCAAAATGGAACATTAAAAAAAATAAAACTGAGTATAATGTCTTGTCAACAAGTATTGTATAACTATATTTAGTATTTCTATTGTGACTGGTGTTGTTTATTTTTTTGACAAAAAAAGATTGATCTTTTTAATTACTGGTCATGGTGTTTCAATGACAATCTAAATTCTTCCAGGCTTCGAGTATCATGTTTAATTTTCAACATCATACCATTTGGAATCTCCCCATGAGTTTTCTCCACATCACAAAGATTGTCTATTACGAACTTCTCCCTAAATCTTTATATATACATCGTCATACTTTTAACACACAATATTACCTATGCATATAATTATACACTAGGTAAATTACTTCTACCTTAACATAAATTCCCTAAATACTAGGGTTAACAATTTGTTTATAAATTGAAGTTTATATATATTTTGTTATTAAACTATTAGTATTATTCCCATAACAAGTTTTTCTAAGTCCATCTCTTGTTCTCAAAAACTTATACCTTGTGAACGAATGATAGTTATTATTGAGTTTGGTAAGGTAGGGAATATATAAGCGTTGTGCTTTATAACTTAGATAGAGTGGAAAAACTTGCTATCAACAAACTACAAATTTTCACAATCTCCAATTAAATCTTTATTCATAGCTAGTATTAACTCGACTTGTCCATCATTCATGTCATAGTTATGATCTTGGTATCCACAAATGCTTGGTTATTGGTCCCTTCCGTAGGCATAGAGGGACTATAGAGATCGATAAAGCGTTGATTACATATTAGTTTGTTCTTTGACCGGAAATATTTGCACAATACCTATTGTTGGAGCTATGGAATTAAAATCACATATTTTTATATATTAAAAAGCAACATATATGTACTGATCTGATTGGCTAAGAGATTGGAGGTCTTATTGTCAGCTTCACTATTCCCAATGTAGTATATGGCAACATATCCACACTTTTTCTCGTAGACAATATGTTTTAATCATATACGTTTCCTGTATATTGCTTGAAGGTCGATTAATGATACCATTAGTTCGAATGTTTGTATTAGCATTTTCTGCTACCTGAATATATCCGTCCATTTTGATATGTACTAAGCATATTGAAATGTTTTCATATCCAATCTTTGTATATTTCTCGAAATTTATTGACACTTATTCCGAGATGCCTCAATAGGCCTGACAACATAACTCTCTACATGACGCGACATCCACCAACACCCCTGACAACTTAAATTTTTGCATACCGCAAGGTCCTTAGACAACCCGAGAGTCTTAAATGTTTATGTAAATACGGTTCTCGGAGTAGATGCCAGTTCAATAGCCATTGTATGTTTCATCCTTGTTCTTCCATTGAAGCTACATACATTGTTTACTGGTTCGGTGACTGCTTCTTCTTTGCTAGTTTGTCGGGTGTTGCCATTGTATGCTTCATCCCCGCAATTGTTGAAGATAGATATATTGTTTAATGGTTTCGTGAGTGGTTCTTCTTCGTTGGTTTCTCGGTTGCTGTTTTTTGTTGTTTTGCTCACGATTCAATCTGTGCTTCTACATTTCATCATTTCAGAGTAAGTTTCGATGCCATAGTTTCATTTTGTATTCATTGTTTGTTGTTTAGTGTTTGTAGTTTGCAAGTAATAATGTTTTCTTATTTGTAGTTGCATGTTCCTTGTATGTTTCTGGTTCCTTTTCTTCTTCAGTTGCAATTTCGTATTATTTGGAGATACATATGTGGCTCACTGGGTCAGTGGATTTTGCTGGTTCGTTGGTTCCTTGGTTGCTAGTTCTATTTGTTTGCCTAGGGTTTGCACTTTGGGGCGCAGGGGCTGTAGTTTGGCCTCTTCATGCTTTCTTGCTGGTTTGGTCCTTGTTGGTTTCTTTTCTTTGATTCGCCCTTGCAGGGTTGGGGTGCAACGACGATGGCTGGAGATTTTCTGTTTTCTTTTTTTTTGGATTGTTATTGTTTTTTTGTGGCGCTTTACGGTGTTCATCCCTTGCACCCACCAGTCAATCTGCAGTTGTGTTATTTTCAATTTTTGTAGAGGCCGTTATGTATGATTCTGTGATATTTTCCTGGTGCTCGAGTCCTGCCATGAAAGAAAATAGTTGCATACAAAATTGTTGGAGGATTACATGTGAAGTTACAATATCTGTTGTTTTTGTTGGAATAAAGCATATGTATGCAACCTACATTTATAGACTATGTATGGTTAGATGTGCGGACATGACATGACATATTCTTTCTCCTCTACATAGACTAGTGTGCCTACAATACAATTTGTGTTGTGCTTGAGATATGATATGTGCAACAAAGATTCTTCAAGATTATATTTTCATGTCTGGAAGCATGTCTGGGTAGTTTTCCACGGAAAACTGAGAACTTGTATTGTGGGCACAACAGTTTGTGTAGAGGATAAAGAACATGGTTAAAGGTCATATATGGATGAATTGCCAGGGAAAACCAAAAATCATTTAGCTACGGCCATGCAATTGCGTGATATTTTCTGCCTTATAATATATTTTGGCTAGGGGAAAAAAAGCTAGACGTTTACAACCATGGATAGATAAGTGCAAAGGTTCATGCTTCTGCCTTTGTAAACTGTTTGTTGAGTTAGTTTTGCTGTATATACATATTTCTTGTTCTCCAGTGAATACCAACTTCCATTGATATTCATTGAATTTTGTGGGTTCCCACATTGAAACAAAGAGAGTAGCTGGAGAAAAGGAGGGAGTCTTGACTGCATCGATTGAAGAGGATATAGAAATGTGCATGCTTGTACTGTTGTTTCATATTGCGTTGTTTTGTATTTCATTTATCGTCTGTATATGTGTTAAACTAGTTGCGTGCCTTCCTACATGGTAAGTTATCTTGGTTACATACATTCTTTCCTGCATACTAAGCTAGTTTATGTCCATTGTGTTTGCGCTGCATTGCTGCATTTAAAGAAACAAAATCGCTGGACAGGATGAAGGACTCTTTGGCGGTTAAATAGACCTTTTTCTTTTTCTTTTAGATGTCTGTTTTCATACTAACTTGCCTTCGTCTCGATTGCATCTTCGACATTGCTACCTTGGAAAAAACAGGTTGCTTGGACAAGGAGATGAATTCTTATGTGCAGCAGTAGAGGGTTCTATGGTACAATCTTCTAAAAGGTATACTAAGTGTGTCAGTAAATTAAATACACAAACCGGGTGGGAGCATATAATATTAGACTTGAAAACGATGAATTCACAGTAATGGGCCTTTCTGTGCTCCATGTTTGTACTTTTTCCATTTTCTATTATCCCTTTTGTTTTCTAATTCATCTGCTTAATGTGGTTTCCAAAACTTCCCCCGTGCACCGGTTGGCAGACTAACGGACTGACATATGTGGTCCTGCTTCTACCTTATTCCATAGTTACCCACTTTTTCGATTGAGGTTGGCAGGTTGGCAGGTTGAAGATTGTTCCCCTAGCTTCCGGGGGTCCGTGATATACAGATTGGCCATGGTGACCCACGATCATGCCCTGTTTAATGTTATACATTTCTCCAGTTAAAAAATTAAGATGCATATAGTTTTACGGTTATTTGGTCCTTCCAATGGATAATATACAATGAATATATTTGTTTAGTATTGATGTTCATATGCACATGCTTGCATCAAAAAAAGTTGGACTAGTGAGACGACCATGAGCAGTCAGTCATCCCAGACATCGACAAACCGACAAGGCCAAAGGTAAATATGCATACGTTGTGCTCTTACTATGTTTACTAAAAAAATTTCCTGGGCTATATATTCATCTATGGCATGGCGGATATGTTGATGCCATTTTCAGTACATGGTTTCCAGCTTGCAAGAAGTATCAAAAATTACAAGAGAAATGCCGAACGTGATGCATGTTTTGTAGATCAAGAGGTGTGGTTACGAAACTTTGGCTCCATAGTTCATCAATACTATTCGTGTTCTTGTAGTACACTACCATTCACTTTAGTTTTCCTTTTCAAAAAATGTCATCAGGTCTAGAGTTGTGACATCCAAAGTACTGTCAATAGAGGGCTTGAACAACTGCCAAACTGGACAACTGTTCGTCAGGGACATAATGGTTGTCTATACCACCTACTTGGACAAGGCACACAAAATTAGATCCATTATGCATGCTGATATGAAAGACAAGGAAACCATGATGACAGTCACACTTTTTCTCATAGACAATATGTTTTAATCATATATTTTTCCTGTATATTGCTTGAAGGTCGATTAATGCTACCATTAGTTCGAATGTTTGTATTGGCATTTTCTGCTACCTGATTATATCTGTCCATTTTGATATGTACTAAGAATATTGAAATGTTTTCATATCCAAGCTTTGTATATTTCTCAAAATTTATTGACACTTATTCCGAGATGCCTCAATAGGCCTGACAACATAAATGTCTACATGACACGATGTCCACCAACACCCCTGACAGCTTAAATTTTTGCATACCGCGAGGTCCTTAGACAGCCTGAGAGTCTTAAATGTTTATGTAAATACCGTTCTCGGAGTACATGCTAGTTCAATAGCCATTGTATGTTTCATCCTTGTTCTACCATTGAAGATACATACATTGTTTACTGGTTCGGTGACTACTTCTTCTTTGTTGGTTTGTCGAGTGTTGCCATTGTATGTTTCATCCTCGTAATCGTTGAAGATATATATATTGTTTACTGATTTCGTGAGTGGTTCTTATTTGTTGGTTTCTTAGTTGTTGTTTTTTGTTGTTTCGTTCACGATTCGATCTGTGCTTCTACATTTCATCATTTTGGAGTAAGCTTCAATGCCATAGTTTCATTTTGTATTCATTGTTTGTTGTTCAGTGTTTGTAGTTTGCAAGTAATAATGTTTTCTTATTTGTAGTCACATGTTCCTTGTATGTTTTTGGTTCCTTTTCTGCTTCGGCTGCAATTTCGTAATCTTTGGAGATACATATGTGGTTCACTGGGTCAGTGGATTCTGCTGGTTCGTTGGTTCCTATGTTTCTAGTTCTTTTTGTTTGCCTGGGGTTTGCGCTTTGGGGCCCAAGGGTTGTAGTTCGGAGTAAGCTGGCAAGAAGTATCAACAAGTACAAGAGAAACACCGAACATGATGCATGTTCCATAGATCAAGAGGTGTGGTTGTGAAACTCTGGCTCCATAGTTCATCAATACTATTCGTGTACTTGTAGCACACTACCATTCAATTTAATTTTCCTGCTCAAAAAATGTCATCAGGTCTAGAGTTGTGACATCCAAAGTACTGTCAATAAAGGGCTTGAAAAATTGCCAAACTGGACAACTGTTCGTCGGGGACATAATGGTTGTCTATACCACCTACTTGGACAAGGCACAAAAAAGTAGATCCATTATGTGTGCTAATATGAAAGACAAGGAAACCATGATGACAGTCACACTGACTATTCCTCAACAACTTCTCCAGAAACATGCAAACAAGATATTGCCACGTAATGGGATATCCATTACAAATTTTAATGTATTTCCCAAAATAGTATATGACCGTGTTGATTGTGATCGAATTATTTTGCTCAACGAAACAAGCATTGTGGAAAAAATTCCTACTATTTGTTTAGAATATCGCTTCCTCCCAGACTCGACTATCAGGCAGCTTGCACAGAGCACTGATATTTACCCAATTGGAACGATTGGGGTTGTTGTGACACTGGCGAGAAAATTTGGGTCGCAACACATTCTACATATATAGGATGGAGAGTCCGACAACGACAAGGAAATGGTACCACTTTTCATATTCAATTTTGTTCTTTCGCGTCTACATAAATGTCAGATAAGTTACACAAATATTGCATTGTTCCATGTTGCAGCTACAATTGTTCGATACGTATTCAGATTTGTTCTCGTCAATGGAACAACAAGTGCATAGAGGGCAGATTCCACTTATGTTGTTCAAAAATATAACAAAGAAGAAGGATGCTAGAGAAAGGATCTTTCAGACAACCTAAGCAACGCTTGTAATAGAGTTGCGAGCAGATATAGTAGAGGATCTAGAGAAACTAGCTAGCTCTACAATTGTTGTGCGTATACATCCACAAAATCATCCTCACTTTGCTTATAGAAATAGCCTTCAACAAATTTCCCCACCTGTTTACTTTTTCTTTTTTGTTTTAAAGGGGAGGGGGGGATGCAGTTGTGTATTATATTGTTCAAAGTATTAATCCCTTTTCTCGTGTTGCCAGGTTGAAGGTCTTTTAGTTACATCCAATGTGTACCCGACCCCCTTTGAGCCTGTATGTGCAAAATGCCATTCTGTTGTCTCTGCCTCCACTTTGATAAGTGATGATATGATTGATTGTCTAGGATGCGGTGAAAAATGTCGATATATTTATGGACATTTCATCAATGGTTTTATCTGAACCGTGGGCAACACAACTATGCAGTGTTCGGTTAGGCAACCTCTGTTACAAAATGTGCTTCCTGAATTGACAGAGTTGTCATATGAAACGTATCTACAGAAAAAGGCAAGCAATGTATATATGCTGCAACAACTTTGGATACAAAGAAAATTCACCTTAAATGAGGACAATGCAATTTTGCATATCGGCTGAAGAAGGGCAAAAAAATAAATTAAATCAAACTTTGGGAGGAAACGAAAATACCTCATGTCTCTCTGTAATATTTTTTCAACATCCAGATGAATGTTTGTTTCAAGAGAAAAGGAATGTGTCGGCGTCTTTTCTTTGTATATCAAATTGTTTGGTGCAAAGGTCAATGGGTTCTGCTCAATGGAACCTTCCGGGAAATTTATTTTGGGCTATTTAAAGTATGGTTGGTTCTTGGTTATCTGGTTTGTCTGTTAATTTGTATACCGTGGAATCTTCTTTGCAGGACACAAAACAATATAATTTTTTTTTTTTGGCCAGCTGGCATGCAGATCCGCCTGATAATTTCTATGGCCCTATGACGCAAATGTACTATGTGACTTGTTTTGGAAAATTTCCTTGATCAATGAACTTGGTCAAATTATTGTTTTGAAATAATTTTAAATCAATGAATATATAGTGTGCGAAGTGCAACTGTCCTATCATACCAACAAGAGGCTCTTAAAATTCAAATTGATCGTTGTTTTCGCAATTTTTCTTATTCCATGAATTTGGTAAAATTAATATCCTGGAATAATTTGAAATCAACGAATATATACTGTGCGGAGTGCAATTGTGCTATCATATGAGAAAGAGGGCCTTAAACTTCAAATTGGTCCTTGTTATGCCTGCGGTGATAGAAGTTTACAAAAAAATTCTTTTGTTTCCTTCATTTTTTTTAAAATAAGCGATTTAACATCCTTTAATAATTTAATGTAATTCACTTGTACAATAACAATAGTTAATATTAATATTTTAGTATCTGAAAATAATGTTTTTAGCTGAAGCTAGATAGGATAAGCATTGCTAAAAAATTGCAATCTTGAACCCGCCAAACATGGAATCCGCAAGTCCACCTGTCAATTTGTATATCGTGGAGGTTTGGGTGATATTTGCAGGACACTGAACAAAAGAGGTTCAAACTTCAGCCGGCCAGGTTGAGAACCCGCGATCCAAAAAGTTCCCAAGTATGGAATGAGAGATCCGCATATGCTCTATAAAATATCTTGTCCATACTTTCTAAAAGTACATGTTTACTATGTATTTCTTGTTTGTCGGAAAACGTTGATATCAGTTGCCCAACCAGATTGTACAAACTTTCTCATTTAATTAAAATCTGCAATAGCAAAATTATTATTAATAATTTAGTATTTAAAATCATGTTTTTAGATATGTTAGATAGTTGATAGGGATTAGTATCTATAAACAATGGCAAACTTGAACCCGCCAGCCCTCAAGTCCATCTGTCAATCTGTATATCGCGAAACTCCAAGGGCTATTCAGAGGAAAAGGAACAATAAAAAATGCAATGTTGATCCACGTATCCCATAGATCCATTTTTCAATTTGTAAATCATGGAGATGTGCCTGGTGTTTGTACAACGCAGAACAATAGAGGCCCAATTTTCATCCTGCGAGCCCCATAGATTCGATAAAAAAAATTGCTAGATATGAAATTCATACAGGATCGCTACAGGACAATAAAAATGCAAATTCCAACCAACCAACCCGAGTCCACCTATCCACTTGTATATCGCGGAAGTCTGGGTGCTATTTGTTGGAGACAAAACAATAGAGACTCTATTTTCGGCCCGCTAGGCCGCGAACCAAAAAATTCCTAGGTATGGAATGAGGGATCCACATATGCTGTATAAGATCTCATTCCATAGTTTATATAGAGACAATGTCAACAAGTCCGCGTGTCAATTTGTATATCACGGAAGTCTAGGTGCTATTTGTAGGACACAAAACAATAGATACTTAATTTTTAGCCTGCCAGGTCACAAACCCGTGATCCAAAAAGTTCCCAAGTATGGAATGAGGGATCCACATATGTTCTAGAACAATGTTTTTGTACAACACAGAACAATAGAGGCCTAATTTTCATCTCGCCAACCCCAGAGCTCCCTATCAAAAAAATCGCTAAATATGAAATTCATACGGGATCTCCGCATATGCTGTATAAAATCTCATTCCATACTTTATTTAGAGACTATGTCCACAATTCTACGTGTCAATTTGTATATCATGGAAGTCTAGGTGCTATTTGTGGGACACAGAACAATAGATACCTAATTTTCAGCCTGTCAGGTCGTGAACTCGCGATCCAAAAAGTGTCGAAGTATGGAATGAGGGATCCACATATGTTCTAGAAAAATGTGTTTTTAAGGTGAAGAACAATAGACACCCAATTTCCAGCTCTCCAGCCCCAGAGCCCCCGATAAAAAAAAATGCTAAATTTGAAATTGATACGGGATCGCTACGGGACAATAAAAGTGCATTGTTTAGCCAACCAGCCTGAGTCCACCTATCAATTTGTATATCGCGAAAGTATGGGTGCTATTTGTAGGAGATATAATAATAGAGACTCTATTTTCGGCGTGCCAACCTGCGAACCTGCAATCCAAAAACTGCCTAAGTATGGAATGAGGGATCCGCATATGCTATATAAAATCTCATTCCATACTTTATATAGAGACTATGTCCAAAAGTCCACGTGTCAATTTGTATATCTTGGAAGTCTAGGTGTTATTTGTAAGACACATAACAATAGATACTTATTTTTTAGCCCACAAGGTCGCGAACCCGTGATCCAAAAAGTGCTCAAGTATGGAATGAGGGATATGCATATGTTCTAAAACACCATCAATTTGTATATCGCGGAAGTCTAGGTGCTATTTGTAGGAGATAGAACAACAAAGACTCTGTTTTCGGCCCGCCAGGTTGTGAGCCTGCGATCCAAAAATTGCCTAAGTATGGAATGAGAGATCCACATATGTTGTATAAAATTTCATTCCATACTTTATATAGCCTATGTCCACAAGTCCGCGTGTGAATTTGTATATCGTGGAAGTCTAGGTGGTATTTGTAGGACACAAAATTCTAGGTGGTATTTGTAGGACACATAACAATAGATACTTAATTTTCAGCTCGTCAGGTCGTGAACCCCTGATCCGAAAAGTGCCCAAGTATGGAATGAGGGATTTGCATATGTTCTAGAACACTATTAATTTGTATATCATAGAAGTCTGGGTGTTATTTGTAGGAGACAAAACAATAGAGACTCTCTTTTTGGCCCACAAGACCGCGAGCTCGCGATCCAAAAACTGCTGAAGTATGGAATGAGGGATCCGCATATGCTGTATAAAATCTCATTCCATACTTCATATAGAAACTATCCACAAGTCCGTGTGTGAATTTGTATATCGTGGAACTATAGGTGGTATTTGTAGGACACAGAACAATAGATACTTAATTTTCAGCCTGCCGGGCCGCGAACCCACAATCAAATTCAATGTTCAGCCAAGCAGCCCGTAGGTCCTCCTGTCAATTTGTATACCATGGAAATCTGGGTGCTATTTGTATGACATAGAACAATAGAGACTCTTTTTTTAGCCCGCGAGGCTGCCAACCCGCGATCAAAAAAGTGCCTAAGTATGGAATGACTCTTTTTTATATTGCTCGTTTGTGGAAATACTTTTATATCACTCGATCGACCAGATTGTGCAAACTTTCTCATATAATTAAATTCTGCAATATAAATATTTAACAGTAATAATTTAGCACAGGTCAGGTTTTCAATTTGTATATCGTGGAATTGTCAGTGCTATTTGTAGAGCGCAGAATAATAAATGCCTAATTTTTTTCCCTCCAGCCTGAGAACCCCCAATCCAAAAAAGTGGCTAGTTATAGAATTAATACATAATCGCTAAGGACAAAAATAATGCAATGTTGAACCAACCAACTTGCAAGTCCGCCTGTCAATTTGTATATCATGGAAGTGTAGGTGCTATTTGTAGGACACAAAACAATAGAGGCTCAATTTTCAGCCCGCCAGGCTGAGAACCATTGGCCCTTCATGTGCCCTGGGTATATCTTCACTCGACCGCTTTTCATACTTTGGTATTTCTTGGAATTAGTTTCTCCATTGCTACTGCCTTCGTACTTGTTTCCAGATATGCAATAATTAAGCTTTAATGCTAGTATCCATCCTGCAATAACCATTAAAACTGTCATTAATGTCCGAAAGTCCAGAGAATATTTGTCATTAGTACGAATTAAACTAAGATTTGCCCACAAGCATGTTATCCTTTCCAAGTATTCATTTCAAAGGCCACGCAAACTTTTTTTTTTGTGCCCCGACGGGTTGGTGCTTTTAAGAAATTTCTGATTCTTAATCTCTTTTCACCGTCACCGCCACATTCACACTTTTTTCTAATTGTGCAATTAGTGAGCTGTGATGGTCATAGTTCATTATGCATGAACCTTGGAAATTGTCATTGATCAACGAAAGGATCGAGGAGATATTCCGTTGATACACATTAAACCATAATTTGCAGAGGCTTATATTATCCCTCCCTGATTTTCATTTCAAACATCATCTCGACCAAACAAAAATTCTAAATAACTTCTGGCAGCAGTTCTCTACACACACAGTAAACACATTGGGGAATAATGGCCAGAGGTTCCACTATTCTAGGGCATATTCTTACTATTCATATGCCTTTGCCCAGGAGAAAAAAAGGAGATGGTCCCTTCGTACACCGAGAGATATATTTCAATCCAAAAAATTCCATCGCAACCCTGGCTGGTCAGAGAACCTGCCCAGATGCAATCATTGCTATCACAGAAGTTGACGCCATGAATTTCGAGTCAGAAGAAGATGATTTGATGGACGATGATATGGAAATGGATGATGGAAATACAGAGAATCTTCCCACTCCTGTGCCCAAATTGAAATCAACCATAATGAACAGACCTTCCCGGCTCGGTGATAGCAGTCATGACAACACCAAAAGGAGTTTCAGAAAAGAAACTGACGATGAACGCAACAACCACTTTGCACCGTGAAAGTAGGAATTCCAGAGTTCCAAATTAGTCTGTTCTAGGTAGAAGAGTTTCAGTGTAAAGCAATGATATTTTGATGCTCCCAGAGATATATTTCAAGCCAAAAAAATATTGCTTAACATTTTCAGGCTTCAGGTCCAAAACTCTTTCTCCTGCCACACATTTTCCTACTAGTCATCTCCTTCTGCCCAGAATGGACTAATTTGGGCCTCTACAATTGCACTTACAAGATGTGCTACTGAATTGTTTTGGACTATGCAGAGGCAGTTTAAGCAAAGGGCTATTCCACATTCCCTGCAACCATTTTCATCTTCTTTCTGAGGAAAAGCTTATGAAAAATATCAATTTCAGCAGAGGATGATTCATCAATGAGAAAACTCCAAGGATCTTGCATACTGCAGAACCTGTGTCTGTGTTTGTCGCAGATACCTTCAATGTTTTGGCCTGAAGAACCGGGTCCAATTTCTAAGCATAAATGTACAGTACTCAATGTTTTTCTTATTTATTTATTTTTTTTAGATGGATTTTCTATTAAAAAAAAATTGCTTTGCACTCTTCGTTGCTGCCTCTTTTCTGGGTTTAACACATGTTCTGATTGGCATGGTTCACTGCTCTCATACTTCTTCGATCTTGTGTTTACTAATAACAATGTAGAATGTTGCAGCAAAATCATTATTCTTGTTTCTAGACATGCAATTATTAAGTTTTAATGCTAACAACCCATAATCCAATAAGTTTAATACTTGATTTAATATGTTGCACTGATCGCAGAATGTATCAAGAACACAGTTACATGCACACGTTCCAATAAAATATAATCTTCCATAAAGCATTTGCTGGCAATTAGTAGAAAAAGAAATTTAGTGGTTAAGTTGATATGTTACAGTCATGGAATAATGTATCAAGAACATAACTGCAGTCATACGTTGCAGTAAAACATAATCTTCAACAATGCATTTGCTGACAATTAGTAAATAATGGTTTTGCAACAATGGCGCTTCTTTGAAACCAATTCACGCTTACGAAAACTACCTTACGCCTCTCTATTTTCCCACTCTTTTATTCCCTCTATTTTCTCTTCCTGGTTACTTAATCATTTTTTCTCGACAACGCATTGCTCCACAGCTTCGTGGATTCACGCATTTTCATTTCCAATGACCGCTTGATGTAAAGAGGTCCTGCCTATCACCCCGCAGGGTCTCTTCCACCTGACCTCCTGCTCACAGGATCCATCTTATCCCTTATCTTCGTGCTGAAGCAGCTCTTTAGATCCCCTCGGGAATCACTGCTCACATTACCTGATCCATAGGTCCTTCTTTCCCTTCCACGGCCTTCAACACTTGACCATGGTTATCCCCGATTCTGTATCGGGGTTCGGGGTTTCGCGGTTCTCGATATCGAGAACTCCTCACCTCTCCAATCCCCAATTTGCGATGAGCTCTTTTCACGTGCGAGCCCTCCTGAGCTTAACTGCTGTCGCATATGACCACGCCTCAGTGTTCGTGGTCTTACCTCGCAACCTCGCAACCTCACCGGTTGAACCATCGAGTTTTTCCCTTCCTATTCCGTGAATCTCCGAGATACGACAATTCAACAGAATGTTGACTTCTCTCTCCAAGCGACACGTGTCCACCCGTCGACCATGCGATCCCCACCTTGTGCTCTGCCATGTGTCCACACGAACCTCAGCACTTCGCAACTCGCGAATCCTAACGCCGATGCTTCGGGACTTCTCGCGGCGAGATCCTGAGGGCTTCGTGCCACCTGTATTCCACTCGCCGACTTTGCTATGGCCCACACTATCCTCCAGTTGTCGAGATATCGCTTTCTTGCAACCTCGCGATCCTCGTGGCCAAATTCTCCTGTCTTTTCTCACGAGACCTCGATACGCGATCCCACGTGCAGATCCAATGGTCCTCTTACGATCCGGATCCAACGGCTATCTCCTTCTCACGCCTCGCGTCCTCGTGACTTGAAGTACCCAATGCTTGGGCTCTCAGCCTGCGAACTCCCAAGTTCGCGAGTTCTCTTTGATCTCTGCCACCTGTCCTCCTCATATGGACGACTACAAATCTTCTCGCCCCTTCACCGCCTCGCGTCCTCACGCCTCATGACTTTGAGCAACCAATATTTGGGCTTTCACCCTGCGAACTCCCGAGTTCGTGAGATCTCTCCGATCTCTGCCACCTGTCCTTCTCAGATGGACGGCTACAAATCTCTCACCACTTCACCACTTTGCGTCCTCGCGCCTCGCGAAACTGAAGGACTTCCTCTTCCAACCTCCGATGCCCGAATACCCGATGTGGGTAATCTCGTGACACGCGTCCACTCCCAACCAACGGTCCAGATTAACCTCGCGAATTAACGACCTCCGATGCCGAGGGACTCTCCCCACGTTCTTGATATCCCCGATATCCCGATGATCACTCCTCGTGTCGGGACTTCTCTCCTGCCTTTCACGAAGGCTTAACCTCCATGCAACTTCCTGTAGATCTGACGGCTGTCGGGTATCTACCCCAGATCTGACGACCCAGATCTATTCTCCTTATGCGCTCTCCTCTGGCTGCTCCTTGGACTTGAAAACCAACGGCCCAGATTCTATCGGCCGATCCAATGGCTGCTATGCTCCTCCCTGAGCTTCCTGCACGCCTACTCCTACGCTTAACCTCTGCGCAGCTTTTCCCGATCCCACGACTGACGGGATTTCTATGTGAGATCCGACGGCTCTCGGTCTCTTCCTCCTGTGCGCTCCTCCTGAGCTCCTTCTGGACACGAACTCCTCAATGGTCTAGATCTCTTCTTCAGGCCGATCTGACGGCTATCGCCGCTCCTCCTGAGCTGTTGTGCTTTCTTCCCAGACTTGGAAGAATTTCACATTCCCAAAGGCTTCGACCTTTGTCCTCTTCCTCTGTGAACTCCTCGACTGTGAGCTTCGCCTACACGTATGAAAACACTGCCTCCTCCTGAGCTTCTTCTCCTCGAATCCTTCAAAGGATGTTGATGTCTGCCCTCCTTGCAGAACCTATATGCACACCCGGTTCTGTCCCTCCTGAGCCTCTCCGATCACTCAGACCCCTTGGGGGATTTTTATCCTTTCTTCTGCCTCAGATGGAGAATGGAATGGATGCTCTCCTGGCTATCCTTCTGCTCAAGCCTCTTCTTGAGTACTTCTGGGTATTCAGCAACCCAGTGAAAGTTCCCTCAGTGGACCTTTCCTCAACTTCCAGAACTCAAAAAGTTCCTTTCTCCTGTGCCTGCTTGCACACCTTCACGACGCCCTCCTGGCGGAGTGTCTTCTCTTCCACAGAATGCTCAACAGTTCTGTCTTCTTCTCCTATGCACTCCTTGCACCTACTCAATGCCCACTTGGCAGAGCCTCTCAGAATCCTCAGTGATTCTGGTCTGCTCCGAACTCATAGCAGAGTTCCTGCTCCAGCACCTTGTGCTTATGCTCAATGCCCACTTGGCAGAGTTCCTACAGAATCCTCAGTGATTCTGTCTGTAACTGTGTCTCAGATACACAACCTTTCCTCCTGAGGTGTTCAGTAATCTCACATGTCTTCTTCCTGAGTTGATGATTTCAGTCATGTGCCTCAGCACGTCTTTGTCTGACTCCTCAGAGTTCAGAAGTGCATCCTTTGTGCACTAGCGTTCAGAGTCCGCAGCACTCTGTCATACCCTCATGGCATGATGCCTCAAAGAACCTCTCAAACCTGAAATCAAACACAACTCCTGCAGAACATATCCACACAACATACATTCACAACATATACACAGAACACATACAGACACCCATATATCACAGAATATGCAGAAAAAACTGCTCTGTTTATATTAACAAATGGAAAATGCCAATAATTACAATGGTGTTCCTCGAGCTCTCCCTGTCTCTTCTACTACAACCACTCTAACTCATCTATTCTAACTCAACTAACTTCAAAATGAGATCTGAAAATATCTTTTACCTCAGGGGCTCTTAGCGCTTCCTTCCAGGTTCACCTACTCTAATAAATTACATTCAATGGCTGTCTAGTCCATCACCTGGATCTAGATCTCAACTGATCTACAATAAAGGCCGATCTACCTAATGCCTGCTCAAAGGCACGACTTCCATGGCTCACCAGCCTAAACATTTAATTACATTCAATTCAAATTTGAATGAGGATTGCGCCTCTCTTTTAGCGTGCGATTTGAATTCCCTAGCGTGGCTGGCTGACATGGAGCGATGCTCCTGCATCATACTCCATAGATGCAAAAAAAATCATGAGATCCTTCTCATGAGATTCCCCTCTAAGCTGTTGGAAATCCTCCTGGATCCCAAACAAATATCTAGAGCTTCCCATCTGCTCCATTTTGCTGCTGCTGCTGCTGCTTCTGCATTGCTGCTGCTGCTACTTTTCTTCTGCTCAACCTTTCTCTGCTGGCAGTGTCTTCTGACTTCAACATCATCCTTCTGATGTCCTCTATCTCCTCATCCAACTGCTCCAGTGGCTAGCTTTGTTGTTGCAGTCTCCTCAGCTGCAAAAATTTTTGGTCATTGGGCAGATCATCATGATCTCCCACGCCTTCCTCATCTATTTCCAACTTCACCTGTTGGATGTGCCTTCCCTGCACTTTTATCCTTTCCTCCAGGGCTTCAAATTGATCCCACAGATCAGCAAAGCAAATGTTGTCTACCTCTTCCTCCTCTGCTTCTGCAACCTCCTCTGTTGCATTGTTTTCAGATTCATGGCTGAAAAAGCTGAGCCATTCCTCAGAATTCTCATCATCCTCTTCTTCTGCTTCTGCTGCAAATTCCCCTGTTGCAGTCTCTTTAGCTTCAATGCCGAATACGTTGAGCCATTCCTCGGAATGCTCACTCTCTTCTTCCGCTTCTACTTCTTCTTCTGCTGTCAGCTTCAGTGCTACATCTTCTTCCCTTTCAACTCCCTGGCTGAAATCATCGAGTCGTTCCTCAGAACGCTCCTTCTATTTTCTTTCTTCTGCTTGGGCAGTCTGTACCATCTACACCAATTCGTCTTGGACAGTCATCGTCATCTATGACTGTTCCTCTACTGTTGTTGTATCATCTGCAACAGAATTTTCTGCCTCCTCCTAGGCAGATGGTAGGAATATTTCAATTCCCCCAATCATCAGAATATCATCCTGATCCTTTACCTCTATCAGCTGCACTTGCTGATCCAGATTCACCTTTGAGATCACTTTCTCTGTCAGCTCCTCTGGCTGATTCCAACTCACTTCTAAGTTTATGAGACCTTCATATAGTCTCATCTACTCATCCCTTCCCACCTGGCAATATGGGATGCTTCCGCTGCTTCCCTGGCAGACTATGAGATCAACCGATCCCATCTTCATCAGCACTCCTTGCTGAATTGAACTCTTCATCGAGCCCATGAGACCTTCAGATGGCCTCGCATTTTCATTTCTGCCCTCCTGGAAGTTTAAGATGCTTCCGCTGCCCTCCTAGCAGTCTTCGAGATCCCTCAGCGATCTCTCATCATTGCCCTCCTGGAAATCTGGAATTTCTTCTTCTATGCCTTCCTGGTAGTGCTTAAGATCCTCAGGTGACCTCAATTCAAATTCTTCATCATCCCAATCATCGAGACCTCTCCCAGTCTCTCGTTTACATACCTCAATAATCTTTTCCTCTGTGGCCTTGAGGTTTTCAGCATACCTCAATCATTTTCTCAACAACCTGCACTGTCTCATGACCATCAACTCTCTAACTAGCCATTTCACCTTTGCCTCCTTCATGGGAAATTCACGCATTCGTCTCCTCCTCCTATCCTGCCGCATCCACAGTTCGAGCTCCTCTATGTCTACCTTTAATTCATAGAGTTCTATAGTCCTTTCTCTATCCCATTCCACAAGATTTTCTGCCTTGCTTCTCTTTCTATGGCCTTCAATAGCCATCTTGTTGTATCTTTCTGCCTCCCTGACAGATCTGCTGTTGTCACTCCTGCAATCCTGAGTGCTCAACTTCATCCTACAGTCCTCCTGAATGTCTATAGACTGTTGCTTACCTGCAAACAAGTCTTTACAGAGTCCTCAGCAACTCCGTCTTCTTCCTGCTTTTCCTCTGTCTGCAATATACAAAAAGATTCCCTCTCTGATACCACTTGATGCAAAGAGGTCGTGCCTATCACCCCGCAGGGTCTCTTCCACCTGACCTCCTGTTCACAGGATCGATCTTATCCCTTATCTTCGAGCCGAAGCGGCTCTTTAGATCCCCTTGGGAATCACTTCTCACATTACCCGATCCACAGGTCCTTCTTTACCTTCCACGACCTTCAACACTTGACCATGGTTATCCCCGACTCTGTATCGGGGTTCAGGGTTTCGCGGTTCTCGCTATCGAGAACTCCTCACCTCTCCAATCCCCGATTTGCGATGAGCTCTTTTCACGCGCGAGCCCTCCTGAGCTTAACTCCTGTCGCATATGACCACGCCTCCGCATCTGTGGTCTTACCTCGCAACCTCGCCGGTTGAACCGTCGAGGTTTTCCCTTCCTATTCCGTGAATCTCCGAGATACGAGAATTCAACGAAATGTTGACTTCTCTCTCCAAGCGACACGTGTCCACCCATCGACCACACGATCCCCACCTTGTGCCCTACCACGCATCCACACGAACCTTGGCTCCTCGGCACTTCGCGACTCGCGAATCCTAACGTCGATGCTTCGGTACTTCTCGCGACGAGATCTCGAGGGCTTCGTGCCACCTGTGTTCCACTCGACGACTCTGTTATGGCCCACACTATCCTCCAGCTATCGAGATATCGCTTTCTCACAACCTCGCGATCCCCGTGGCCAAATTCTCCTGTCTTTTCTCGCGAGACCCCGATACGTGATCCCACGTGCAGATCCAACGATCCTCTTACGATCCGGATCCAACGGCTATCTCCTTCTTGCGCCTCGTGTCCTTGTGACTTGAAGTACCCAATGCTTGGGCTCTCAGCCTACGAATTCCTGAGTTCACGAGTTCTCTTCGATATCTGCCACCTATCCTCCTCAGATGGATGACTACAAATCTTCTCGCCCCTTCGCCGCCTCGCGTCCTCGCGCCTCACGAATTTGAGAAACCAATATTTGGGCTTTCACCCTGCGAACTCCCGAGTTCGCAAGATCTCTCCGATCTCTGCCACCTATCCTCCTCAGATGGACGGCTACAAATCTCTCGCCACTTCGCGTCCTTGCGCCTCATGAAACTGAAGGACTTCCTCTTCCAACCTCCGATGCCCGAATACCCGATGTGGGTAATCTCGTGACACGCATCCGCTCCCAACGAACGGTCCAAATTAACCTCGTGAATTCATGACCTCCGATGCCGAGGGACTCTCCTCACATTCTTGATATTCCCGATATCCCGATGATCACTCCTCGTGTCGGGACTTCTTTCCTACTGTCCACGAAGGCTTAACCTCCGTGCAACTTCCTGCAGATCCGACGACTGTCGGGTATCTACCCCAGATCTGACGAGCTAGATCTGTTCTCCTTATGCTCTCTCCTCCGGCTGCTCCTTGGACTTGAAAACCAACGACCCAGATTCTATCGGCCGATCCAACGGCTGCTATGCTCCTCCCTGAGCTTCATGCGCGCCTACTCCTACGCTTAACCTCTGCGCATCTTTTCTCGATCCCACGGCTGACGAGATTTCTATGTGAGATCCGACGGCTCTCGGTCTCTTCCTCCTGTGCGCTCCTCCTGAGCTCCTTCTGGACACGAAATCCTCAATGGTCTAGATCTCTTCTTCAGGCCGATCTGACGGCTATCGCCACTCCTCCTGAGCTGTTGTGCTTTCTTCCCAGACTTGGAAGAATTTCACGTTCCCAAAGGCTTCGAGCTTTGTCCTCTTCCTCTGCGAACTCCTCAACTGTGAGCTTCGCCTGTGCATATGAAAACGTTGCCTCCTCCTGAGCTTCTTCTCCTCGAATCCTTCAAAGGATGTTGATGTCTGCCCTCCTTGCAAAACCTATATGCACACCCAGTGTTGTACCTCCTGAGCTTCTCTGATCACTCAGACCCCTTGGGGGATTTTTATCCTTTCTTCTCCCTAAGATGGAGAATGGAATGGATGCTCTCCTGGCTATCCTTCTGCTCAAGCCTCTTCTTGAGTACTTCTGGGTATTCAGCAACCTAGTGAAAGTTCCCTCAGTGGACCTTTCCTCAACTTCCAGAACTCAAAGAGTTCCTTTCTCCTGTGCCTGCTTTCACACCTTCTCGACGGCCTCCTGGCGGAGTGTCTTCTCTTCCACAGAACGCTCAATAGTTCTTTCTTCTTCTCCTGTGCACTCCTTGCACCTGCTCAATGCCCACTTGGAAGAGCCTCTCAGAATCCTCAGTGATTCTGGTCTTCTCCGAACTCACAGTAGAGTTCCTCCTCCAGCACCTCGTGCTTACGCTCAATGCCCACTTGGCAGAGCTCCTACAGAATCCTCAATGATTTTGTCTGCAACTGTGTCTCAGATACACAGCCTTGCCTCCTGAGGTGTTCAGTAACCTCACAGGTCTTCTTCCTGAGTTAATGATTTCAGTCCTATGCCTCAGCACGTCTTTGTCTGACTCCTCAGAGTTCAGAAGTGTATCCTTTGTGCACTGGCGTTCAGAGTCCGCAGCACTATGTCATACCCTCATGGAATGATGCCGCAAAGAACCTCTCAAACCTGAAATCAAACACAACTCCTACAGAACGTATCCACACAACATACATTCACAGCATATACACATAAATCATACAGACACCCATATATCACAGAATATGCAGGAAAAACTGCTCTGTTTATATTAACAAATGGAAAATGCTTGTAATTACAATGGTGTTCCTCGAGCTCTTCGTGGCTCTTCTACTACAACCACTCTAACTCATCTATTCTAACTCAAATAACTTCAAAATGAGATCTGAAAATCTCTTTTACCTGAGGGGCTCTTAGCGCTTCCTTCCAGGTTCACCTACTCTAATAAATTACATTCAATGGTTGTCTAGTCCAACACCTAGATCTAGATCTCAACCGATCTACAATAAAGACTGATCTACCTAACACCTACTCAAAGGCACGGCTTCCATGGCTCACCAGCCTAAACATTTAATTACATTCAATTCAAATTTGAATGAGGACTGTGCCTCTCTTTTAGCGTGCAATTTGAATTCGCTGGCGTGGCTGGCTGGCTGGCTGCCTGACATGGAGGGATGCTCCTGCATCACCGCTTCCCCTTTCTTTAAATTGATCGTCTACTGTTCCCTGTCTCATAATTGGCACCCAGATTTCTGCCATGTACAAATTGACAGGCAGACTTGTGCACTGGTCAGGTCAACATTGCAATTCTACTTTTCCGTGACCTCCAAACAACATTCAGAGCTCCAGTATATACAAATTGACGGATATTCAAAATTTCAACTGTTCTTAGATCATACGCTTTTCCATATTACGGTCCACCTATCATGCCCTTTTTTGTGTTGCACATTTTTTCACTGAAAACTTTCTAGAAATACAATTTAACCATCGGGTCCTCGCATATTTAGTGGAACTATTTTCACCCCATTTTGAAGCCCATCTATCCGCTTTCCATACTTCACCATTTGTTTGAATTTCTTCGGCGAATCGTTGGTTTGGCGGGTTGAAGAAATATTTAGTTCGTAGTCGTTGTTTCCTGTATCCGCAACCCTTTGCAAAAGAAGTTGGAAATTATATATAAGATCTTATTGCCACGTATGCAATTAGAAATTTCCTTGTTCCATACTTAGCAACTTTGGCGGAATTCCGCAAATATACAAACTGGTCACTCAACTGCCCCATCACGATCTCTTCCGTTTTACACATTTTGCGCTCAAAAATTTTGAAACATGAAATTTCATCATGCAACACTCGGCTGTTGTGACTATCCCCGTAACCCTTTTTTGAATCTCGTTCGACCGCTTTTCAAAGCTTGCCATTCTTTCCTTTCTCTCACCCTCTCTGTCACCTTCACACTTATCTATAATTAAAAAAAAAAATGTTATATATATATATATATATATATATATATACGTATCTTGTTTCTAAATATGGAATTACTGGGATTTAATTATAACAAGTCATCATGCAGAAACCGTATATATTGTCTTTGATGGGAGAAAGGCTCGGGGACATCTCATATTCATGCGCATTAAACCGAAATTTGCAGGTGGATTATATTATCCCTTACAAGTGTTCATTATCATGAAATCTCATTCACACGGCATGCCCTTCGCATGTTCACGAAACCTCCATTCCTTAATTGCTCTTCGTCGTACCTTCCACGTTCGCATTTCTAGATATGCAATAAATAAATTTTACTAATAATAGTTCATCATGCACCACCAATATAGGTTGTCATTAATCAATGAAAGGCTCAAGGAGCTTTCCTATTCATAAGAATTTAACCAAGATTTAGCAAAAAGTTACATTATTCTCTCTAACAATTCATTTAAACCATCATCTGCAGCAAAGCAACCTTCTCATAAACCTATGGAATCAACTCAACACCAGTTCTGTCGAGATACAGTGAACACCTGTGGGCGTGAGGACTAGAAATTCCACTGGTCCAGGGCATTTTCTTATTACTCAACCCCTACTGCAGAGAACCAAGTTATTTGGACCTCTGGGATTGCTCATGCAAGCTGTGTCCCTGAGGTTTTTGATTATAAGGACCTGGTCTCTTGGTGCGTCGATAAATTTATTGCAGAGCAAAGAATTATTCCACTACATGATGACTCTTCTGTTTCATTGTCACCTCAGGTCTTCTGCCAGATGGTGAAATTGCCTGAGCCAACATTGACATTCAAAGGAGAAGATTGAAAATAGTTCCTAGCAAAGCATAATAATGGATTGGACCTCTTGCCCCATTTTTTGGAAAGACTGAATCTAGTTCCTGAAGATATTACAAGTATGCATGTTAGGTCATTTAGGAATCTATTTCGGGAAATTGCCTGGTTGTTTACAAGAATAACAAGGCAGGAGTCCATAGGTATTGTTTCCCGCATGGCTCTTTATATTTTGTTTTTCACAATCAATGAACAAGACCTTTTTGATTGGGGCAGGTTAATTTTCCATGAAATCTCTTGCCAATTTTCAAGCTACAAAAGGTAAAATAAATTTTATATGTCATCCTATTTAGTTTTTGCAATAGCACATTCCCGTCAATTTCCGCAACTGTCTCTATCCAAAAAAGTCAACTGTGAATTCCACCTAGTAACGTTCTGGTACCAGGCCTTGTGGAAACACAAGGCTTCCCACTATTTTTATGGGGTTTTTAATGGCTTCCTGTCTATTTTCAAAGTTTTGTTGTTAGGAGAAAATGCTCCCCACATATCTGAATAGATAGCTAGTGTTTTGGACAAAAAGGGGACACTCTAACATTTGTATAATTACACTGTCATAAGAATTTTTGGCTCCACAGAACAACCTTCTCTCCTTCCATTTCACGTTACAAAAAGAATTTTTATTGCAGAAGTAGAACGTCAATATAGCTACTTGTTCCATCTGTTCCAAAGGAAGAAAAAAAAACAGTTCATTCCTCTGCCTTGGAAAATAGAGGAGTTCGTTTTGAAAAACGTCAACAAAATTGTGATTTCATAGCGCATTTTAGCATCTCCAACCTCAAATATGATGAAGACATAAGAGGATTTGACCCCTATGATATTTTTAGACAACATTTACAATCACTTGGCCTCAGTGATTGTTTTGTAAATAAACACCTGCCCAAAAATAGAGACAGTGACGGTCCAGGCTTCGATACCGGTGACGTAGAGACAGTGCAGAGCTGCACTAAATTGTACACGCAACATGGGAAATGCCCTAGTGACAAGAGTGTTCAATTCACAAATACCACTCCAAAAATTATGACATCCCGGAGAATCATTCCAACGGCCCATCACAGCAACAAAGAAACCCAGAGTTCTTCAAATAGAGAAGGAGATAACGACCCTCCTCACTCTAAAATTGATATTTCTCACAAGATTCCAGTAGAGAAGAAGAGAAAAAAAAATGTGGGTCAGGCATAAGAGATGGAAATTCAGAGTCAGAACATGGAAGTTTACACTGATCTGGATGCCATGTTCCCCTTCCTTGATCAGCCCCAAGACGACATCCACCATAGCCATCCAATGGACATATCCATTACCCAAAATTTTGAAGAAGATGAATCCTTCATGTTCCAGAGCACTGTTTTTGATAGCCGGAACAAAAGATTGATATTTGAGAAAAAAATGTTAAAAATATCAAAGGCAAATCTCGTTCAGAGTTTGGCGTTGCCAACATGAGGTCATCCCAAATCTATCAACTTCACACCGCGACCGGAGAAGCACTTCATGATTCCATTGGACGCATCGAGACCCATAATGCCAAACTGAAGGACCGAGTCAAGGAATTGGAAGACGCTTTCATTCATATGCCATTGCTTGTTGATTCTTTGGCAATAGCGATGCCTGGCACCCCTGCACCCAATGTAAAAGAATCATCCATCCTGTAAAGGATATGTGGAGAACAATATCAAAAAAATAATAGAATTGGTTACCCAAGCATGGAAAAGATCACAAACCATCGCTTCCCTTGGAACCAGGGCACATAGCTTGCTCGAGATTTTGCAAGCCAAATTAAAAGATGAAGAAAATTTCTTTTTAAAAACGGTCATCCCTTTTGGCAAGATTGTCAACAATATGATAGAAACAAAAAGAAGAGAATAAGAGCGTCCATCCAAAAACTGGATCTGCCAATTGAATGTATGTTGGAAACAAAAAGTAAAGAACCTGCATCTCATTGTTCAGTCATGTGAACAAGACATAGTGAAGAAAGATAAATTATTCACAAAGCTGTCAAATATAAACTTAGCAGGGAAAACCAACGACTTCCAAGACCCCCTCTTAATCGCAAACTCCTTTCCCTTAACCAGGTAAGAATTCGATAAACAGGTTGCTATGTTGAATACCTTGTCTCTCGAAAAACTTTACAGCATCCTTCAATTTGATCAAGCTCACGTCCATGACTAGCTAGTCAAATATGCAGTACAGAATGAGGAAATTCATCAGGCTCTCTCTAATCTTTCTATTGACTTCCAGGAATTAGAAAACGAAGTTTTCAACATCAAAATTAGGAATGAGATCAATGTCACCCCAATGAGAAGCTACATTGAAGAATGGGTCGAAATACAATTGAAACAAGCCGCCAACGAAAGACAACAGGCAGTTCCCAGCATTCCAACAACCATAGAGAACAACCTTGCAACTGCAGTCGTCTCCAACATCAATGAAACGGAATCCGCAAACAAATAGCCAAAGTGCTCATATGTACCCTCACTGTAAGTTTAGTCATCGCATCTTTCTTTGTTTCTCAGCCCGATTATTCCACTTTCTTAAATACAGATGTATAGACAAACACTTATACCTTTCCATTTATTTTCTTTTGCAGCTATTGCACTCTATATTCTTTACACAATCCTATTTCTTGTACATATTTCTTTAATGGTCTGCGGGAGCCCCAATCCCATTCTACATGACAAATGCATTGAAATTCTGGTTTATATGTAATAGGCTTTAATTTTTTGGTATATTTCAAAATTTGCAGTAGTATATAACAAACATTCATTTTTTGACATACTTGAAATAAAAAGTGCATTTAAATTTTTATATGTCTTATCTTTCCGCATTTTGTATAACAAATGATTTTTTTTTTAATATGTTAGACTTTTATTCTTATCCTTCAATAGTCTCAAATGCATCTACTCTTTTATATGTTACACACTTTTTTTTTTATATATTTCAAAATAAATGGTCTTCAACAATGCAAGCGTCATTTACATATACCCCATGTTCACAAATGCATTTAAATTTTTATATTACTTATCTCCTATTAATTTTATGTCATATATTTGTATCTTTCACCAATCCATAAGGAAAATGCATTTAAATTTCCAAATTTAATCTTGCATTTTCAACAATTTTTTTACTTTGTTATATACTTTAAAACAAAATAGGTTTTCTATATACTTTCAAAAATTAGATGTTGTTGTGCCTGCCAACCGTCATTTACTTTTGCCCTATCTTCCATGATATACATTTTGCACAACATTTTCTTGATATACATTTTGCACCAAACACTTAGTTTCATTTACAATTCGACCCCATTTTCCACAATTTACTTTCTAACCTCCTTGACATGGACTACGCTGCCAAGCAGCCTTCTTAATTAATGTTTGGTATCCATAAATGTTTAAGTGATTTATTTGCCATTAAAACCATATTACAATGGCCATGTCTTGTCACCATTGTTATCGCTGACAATCCTTTCCACCTAACCAGTATTTCCAATCCTTATCCTGGTGTAGACTCCAATATTTCTTGTCAATAATCGTTTAACTCTGGAGGATATCTTATTGAGAGACATTACCCTCGGTTCTGTAAGAAGGCTTTTCTTCCATTTTACGTTGGCTTTCAGTCATTAACATCGTTTAAAGATACATTGTTTGTCCCTGGTTGGAATAAATATTATAGTCTATCTCCGATGACTTTTATTTGAATTTATTTTATTTTTTGTAATTGATTACTCATTGTTTTTGCACACAAATCAACATAATTTGGGTTCTTGAGTCACCAAGACTGCATGATTAATCTTTGACAAAATACAAGGTATAACATGGTAATTTCACGTGATTTGATTTAACAGTGTTTCGTCGGGTGTATCACTTTTTCATGGTGAATATATTTATATACGAAATGGATTACAATGAATTTATTGGTTTGTTGTTAACCAAAAAGTTAACCCCAACGCTTTTGTGTTATGTATCTAGTTTACACATATTTTGAACTTGAGCTGGTTCGATGGTTCCTTAGGATATGGAACAATATCCATAGTTTTTTTAGACTTTTCTTACTGATAGAAAGCATTTTTCCTTGCTCCAGAATTATAGTGAAACATTTAAGCTTGGCTTCTCTTTCGCATAGATAATAACATTATTCTCGTAATATATTTATAGAGATATGCTGGCTTTGGGCGATTATAGTTTGGCCATAACGAATTCTAGAGTCATCTCTCATTATGGTAAATAGAACTTCAATCTCAGACTGTAACTCTAGTTCATATAATGTATATATAATTTAATCTTTACATCCTGTCTATTAACTTATTGATTGTCGGTTTATGCAGGGCTAAATGAAATCCCTTGAAACCAAACTCCAAGGTAGGTAATACCAGGCCCACGTGGCTTGCACATAAATTATTATGTGATGCATTAATTTCAATATTGAGAGCGCAGTCGTTCATAATCAACACTCAGAGGTTAAATAACTAAAATTCCTACCTCAGAAAGTCATATCGGGTTTATTGTAACTAAACCAGGGTGAAAATTACCCTTATTTTCTTGATCAAGTGTTGTCCGGTTCGGTGCGACCTAGTCTTAGTTCATAATCGACTTTTTGTTAATGTTTAAACTTCCATAAGAATGGTCTCGACCTCCTGGAATGGGTCGAGGGTTTACACCGACTATAACTAGGTTTTATTCATATTTTAATTCTATTATTACTTGTCAATACTTTTGGACTTCGATTCTAGGCTTTGTTTTTGCTAATAATGCTAGGGCTTCGTTTATTATGATAACCCTAAGATTCTCACTGTTAATATTTTGACTATGATTTCTTTAAACGTGTTCATTTATATATTGGGTAACTCCCCTGGTTTTCCTCGTACTCTATTTGGTCATAGAAAAATAGTTGTTTGTAAAGATTCTTGGCATTATCTTTATATACATCTTCTCTATAACTGTTCTACAATAGCTCTCAAGGGATAACTTTGAAATAGGGTTTTGGTTAAAAACACTATATTTGAAACTAGTGTATGTAATTGTTTATTTTTGAATACATCTTTTATTTTCCGTATATCTAAAAGAATTAAACCCATCAACATTTTCTTGTTACTTTATCAAAATAGTTTTAGGAAAAAAATCTTTGTATATAAGCATATATATAAGAAATGGCCAAATTTCCCGATAGAAACACAACCACAAATAAATATAGATGGAAATGATGAATCTTGGGAAGAATGGATGATAGTAAAAGGATTAAGGACTCATAAAAGATATTTCTATTTGAAAATCAAAGAACTAGGGTAATTTTGAGGTTTCCTACAATGAACAAAGACTAGGTTGGAGCAGGCGACAAAGCTTCGATGGTTAGATGTTGCTGGGTGCTCCGAGTTAGATGAGCTGCCAAGTATGGAGACATTGGTATCATTGGAGT